>VOQJ01011652.1:7192-30753 GCA_015052665.1 Apistogramma diplotaenia | reverse complement strand
TGCGGTCTGGGGGGAAGCCCTCCTTTGCTGTTTGGCTTTTTTTTTTTTTAACCATTTCCAATATTGAGGAATGGATTTTCTGGGTCAACGTGAGCATAGCGGGGTGGGTGAAGCACATGAAAGGAGGATTGCTGCTGGGATCCTGCGGGAGGAGATTTACCTGTTCAAACTTCCAGCCGTCAGACATGGTGGACACCATTTGAGTGAGCTCCTCCTCCTGGCACTGCAGCACTCGGTAAACATGCTTAACTGGAACCTAACGGGAAGGATGAGCACATGATTACAAAGAGAATTTTAATTACAGAGAAAGCCATTTAAACGTCACGTACCTGTGATGTTTTGCAATCGCGTTCCCTGATCTTGTCCTTGATGAGTTTTATTAATGATGTGATGTTGTAGAATTCGGCTTCTTCTAACACACCTAATAACAGGGAATAAGGCAAAAGGTTCAGGGCCATACTTAAGTATTAAGCATTCTGTTAAAAGTGAGGTGTTAATGCACAAACAGGGAGAGTATAAATCATGATCACATTTATTTTGGCTAATAATTTTAATTTCAGTAAGTTAATTCTTTTGGGTCCCAGTCACACAGGCCTAGAGAGTGGCTCGTGGCCATCACTACTGTTTAATATATTTTGCATGAGTGTGTTTACATTGCAGCATTTCCTCCTGTTCCACAGAAACATTACCTTCCTCTGCTAAGTCCCTGTTGAGCACCAGTTTGCCATGCCTTAAGTAGTTAAGCACTGGCCCGAAGTACGTGGGGTCTCTGTCTATGAGATAGGCACCAGTTTCATCCTGAAAAGGAAAAAATAATTTAAAAAGGTGGAATTATTAGGAAAACATTATTTAAAAAATAAAAAATCCAGTATTTAATTAAAATTTTTGTTTTGTCAAATCCACACATTTTTAGGACTCCCCTGCAGACACGAAACAACCTCATTAAATACCATTTCTTCATTGACAAGAATTTTTCAATGAGCGAGCGTGCACTTGAAAGTAAAACATAATTCTGAGCACAGACAACATCCACTGCACATCAGTGAACAAAGCTCATGGGATGAGAATTACCAGGTCAGCTCCTGTGCTGACAATCACTACAATGGTTGAGAAGACATGCGCACACCGAGCCGCACGGCGCTCTGGGATATCACTTTGCTATTCCCACCGGCCCTGGGTTTGATCCCAATTCCTTTGCAACCGCTGGGTATTCCCCTATTTCTGTGATTAGACCGTCTTCGTCTCATGAGGGAAGAGGAGGCTAAAACAATTAGAGCAGAACAGAAAAAGATTTGGAACAGCAGGGCTAACCCACCACGGGGGACCAGGAGGAAGCGCCTTGGCTTCAAACCAAAAAAAATAGCCAAGTCTGGGCTGTTACATGTAAAAGTCAGATTGTACAGCTGTCCAATACCCGACTGAATCTACAAGCCGCTCGATACAACATTTAGTGAGGAAAATGTGCTGTAACATTTAGTAAAAGGCCTTCAGCATGTTTTGAGCTCATCTTCAAATGCTACATAATGTTCAGCTTTGCCTAGTCGCCCATCTGTCTTCAGGGGTAATCAGAGCAAATTAGCAGCATCACTGGTTGATGCAACTTCTAACATTATTTGCCCAAGAACACGCCAATATGTCGCACACTCCAGAACACGGCATAAATCAAAAATAGTTCTTTGTGCAGAGATGAATTAATTTTGTAACCCATTAATATTTTCAATAATGAGAAAACGTCCCAGTGCAGTTTCCTTTGTAATGAATCTCTAAGCCCTCTTGGCTGGATGACCTCTTTTCCACGGCGAAAATACTCCACCGGAGCCCAGCGGTGCTCTATTCTGGTCTCAGTGCTCTGTATCAGATTCTTACATTTCCATAGTCACTGGTGTTTAAGCGCACCTGTATGGAGGGGACAACTCAACATCTCATCACACACATAGCATGTGTCCATGATGTGCTGGATTTCACAGAGAAGGTTAAGCTCCAACTTTTGGATTCTCTTTATCCTCTGAAAAGCAAAAGCCGCCATCACACAAGTGGTCCCATTGCAGGTCTTCGTTTACGTAGAATTAACAAAAACAAGCTCTTGTGTTTTTCTACTGTTTCTTTTTTATATTATTGGCCTTTGGCCAAAGGAAACTCAGCAAAGTAAGGTGATAAACACTTGTTTTGTGGAACACCAGTCCTTTTTACATCGGCATGGGCATCACTCAAGCCTGAAATTCATTTTAATAATGTTATAAATGACAGGGAAGCAGACATCAGAGTTTTAGTCTAAACTATATTCAAAGACCATCCATAAGCCAGGAAAACATTTACTCTTACTACAATGATTGACTGTTAGCTTTATGATTCAGCATGTGGGCACACGGGCAGTCCACGAGCAGCTGCTCACAGCCCATCTACCTGTAGTGTCTTTTGTCAGATGGGGGCAGTGTCAAAAATATGTGGTAAAACCGGCCTGCGAGCTACTCTTGCTTGTGCTGCTGTTGGTTCATCAGCCAGCCGTGGAGAAGAGCGACGTTACAGCGCACAGAGGCCCACGGTGAGCCGAGTGTTAAAAACAGTGGAAAGTGCGGTTTGCAGTCACTTCTCCCGTTCCTGGGGGAGTTACTTCCCTGTTGTGGCCCACACGTCAACCAATCAGCACTCAGCCAACAAATGACATTATCCATGTTGAGCAACATTTGGATTTTGGAGGAATGCACGGGACTATGTTTTCAGTAGCCGAAAACGCCTCTCCAGGCAAAGTAGGCCTGTTACATATCATCTCCAGTAACACTGGTATACATTTTTACATGACATATTAAGGTCATATCACAATATCATTGCTATGTTATCGAGCGTGCACAACGATAAGACAAGCCCAGGCATGTCAGAGAGCCTCAAGAGCTGCGTGTCTGCTTCCAATGATGATTTAATATGTATAAAGGGGAGCTACTTCAACAACATTCAAGGCATAAAAACTGCTCTAGCTGAATACGCAAACAAACTTGTTTCAACACTTGAGGCAAAACCCACCGTCGACTATAATACTAGCTGACATGGCAGGAGTATTAAATGATGGTTCGATGATAGGGAACCAGATCCTGGAACGTCTGTTAGCGACTCGCCATCGGTTTTCAAGCGGTGAGCGACGAGTGAGTGGATGCTGCTTTATTCGAGCCATGCAAGCGTTTCCATAGTTACGATGTCATCGTTTGCCCGATTATCACCATTTTCTCTTTTCTTCCCCGCATGTCATTTTGCTTTATGAATAAACCCACTCTACTGTTCCTCCTCTGAATCGCACCTGTGGATAAGCAGCTATTTTGACTTATTGTAGTGGGAAAAGCTACTGGGTTAACAACTAAAGCCACCAGTGCTGACCAGCAGGGTGCCAGTGGGGGGTGGGGTGGGCATGTTTGTAGGCATTGCAACAGAACGCAGAGGTGAGAGTGGGGAATTTAAATGACAGTTTGTGGATGCTAGACACGCGGTGAGATGGAGGCACTGTGGCGCCCCCTAAAGGAAGCAGGTAAAAGACGATTTCTAGCCAACTACCATTTCTGTGATTAAACAGGGTCACACCCATGTTTGACTGGTCAACATGTTTGCACTCAGATGAGATCTATTCAACATTAGTTTCACCCTGACTGCAGTGAATCTATGACGACGCATTTGTGCTTGAACAAGAATTTTTGATTGCAGCGCAAAAAACATCCTAATGCTTGAAAGGGGAGACTCGCTGCTGCCTACCACGGCTCAGGACACTTGCCAAAGAGGTTTTTCCTGGTTGAATAAAAGGTTACATAAAAAGAAATCTAGTCCCAAAGTTGCTGTGTGTCATAACACCAAACACCCACAGCAGGTTGTTTTTGTGAACATTCACGTGTGTGGTTCAGCTGAACTGAGAGAGCTGAAAAACATTATGAAACTACACGCATGAGGTATTTTTTTTTCCTCCTCTCAGATCATCATCACCACATTATCCAAGAAGAAAACAAACAAAAAGATGGCTTCGTTCCATTTAGCTGATTTGCTTCCAGGGTTCCTGGTATTGTGTGAACTGGCTCATTGAGTGACTTGAATAACATGGCCATTGTTCGCGTTATTAGTAACACCTGTGCACACCTATTACGAAAAGTCAACATTATGTTGTGTGCACTATACAAATAAGCTTGATGTTGACGCACATACCAAAAGTTATCAGCAGCTTAAACAAAAATATTAGTGTAGTCCTGAAACACTAGTGTGCACACACTTCTGTAAACTTGCTGCATGTTTAGAAGCTGCACTGTGATGCTGAATGAAACTGCTCAGGCTCAGAGGATTTGGCAATCTGGGTGTGCATGCATTTATTTTGGGGGCCACAGTGGCCCATTTTGTATGATTAAGGGGGCTCTGATATGGGCCTGCGTGCACAAAGAGGACTGTGTTTTTAATTAAAAACAAAAGGCTGTGTCTCTGGGGGCCCAGGCTGGGGAGCACTGGGCAACAAACAAAGGGGTGGGGACAGTGAGGGAGACAGACGCCTGCTGCTAGGATGTACTACAGGCAGAAGTGAAGAATTAAGAAGAAACTTGCTGAAGGTGAATCTCAAATGGCAGTATGAAACAGCTCACAGCAAAATGTGACCAATGCAAGACCAATAAGGGACCGAGTAAACCACGTCATCGCAGCTCTGTGCTCCGGCCTTGCAAGAAATATTGAAACTGCTTACTTGACGACCTCGGACGAGTAAACATTTAGATAAACAAAAGCCAATTAGAAGGGTGGGCTTTACGGGCAAGAGTGTATTGTATGAACCTTATCATACTTTCTGCACGCAGTACATGTTCTCAAACAGGAAATACCACGGGGACCCAACCCTTAAAGCAAATTATGCCAAATAAGGCTTTTGGCAGATACATTAACACTGAAAAAAAATCCTTTATTCATCTTTAAAAAAACCCCAAATAATTACAAGTTTGCTTCCGAGAACAAAAACAGCAGAGCGTGAAAACACTGCATCATCAATTCAATATGAGCGGCGCATATATAGTGGCAAATTTCATATCGACTTATGATGCGTAAACATAAATACTCACCAGTGACCAGTAATGAACAAAAAACGGTGGCAACAGCAGGAGTAAAAGCAATTACCACTAATACCTGAAGCCACTTTATGTAGTGCAAATAAAAACATAGTTGCAATCAGCGCTCGGTCGCCACGACCACTGACCTGATCACGTTAAAAAGGTAAGCACTCAAAGGAAAAAGAACAAATCAATCAATGCACACTGCAGCATCTCTGGTGGTCAAAAAACATTTTTCTAAGAAACTGCTGCCAAGTTTAAAAATGTAATGCTGCCAGGCTTTTGCACATTTTGATTAAAAAAATAATAAAAGAAGGCAATTATATCAATTAGGTTGACATGTGTTAGCCTCGGAGCATTCTGCAGCATTATCAAAGAAGAATTACTTAATCAAAGCAATGACATCAAGAAGTTATTAGACTATACACAATCACTTTTCACCGAACTATGTGCGGCCAAATGCCACCATTTTTTGTACTTCCTCAATTTGGAGTCAATAATCAAGTCTGGTTTTGTTAGATATGACTGTTGCGTTGTTGGTTTTAAGTCTGCATGATTGAAAATTCATTCAAAGGTTGCATGCATGCATGCACATCCCTATGGGCCCCAATGAAGTCATTTCCAAATGCTGCTCTGCCTGAATTGGAGTGCAAACCCCCAGCAGAAGCAGAGCTCAAATATGGTGCAGCAGATACTTGAGTCACATGACTGTAGATACTTAGCCAAGTGGAAGTCTGATCCTTGTAAAGTAGGAGTCAGGAATCCCTCCGGAGTACAGGCAGTAATGGCATAGTCAAACAGGCCTTCATCTTTTAAATAATACACACTTCACATCACGGCTATATTATGTGAAACTATCTCATATTTCACATTAGTTGACGCTGATATCTGAACACGAGCAATAACACTTTGTCAAGGATGGGAGAAATTTCATGCCTTTTTCACCATCTTCAAATCTGAAAAGCAGAACCAACTTATAAGTGAGGAGTGTTTCTGGCATTGCATGAAACACTCTTTTTAGGCCCCTAAAAGCTTTGCTGCCACGATTAGAGACAGTTTTAGCACCACGGCTCTGCTGGCAAACTAAGAAATCACTGCAACCTGGACCTTTTATTTGCAGACAGACCATGTGACCCACATCATAACTGAAGAAGAAGTGAAAGACTGACCGAGCCGATGGCGTCTGCTGCAGAATCTTTAAACGGGGATAGTTTAATCTTCTGCAATACAATACAATGAGCATCTGCAAGTTCCTGGATTATAAAGAATAAAGTTGCTTTCGACTGGGTGAAGGTGATGAAATCGGATTTGAGTCGCACCTGAAATTGTCAACAGCACTCTGCAGCGTCCTGCTGAGCACTTACTGCGAGAAGACAGTGCAGGAGGAGATGATATCACCGTTAAATATTTACATCGTCTCCCACAGTGTGCTCAGGCATGACACACAACCTGAATCCGGCATTAAACCCAACCATATTTTTCTCTCATACATGCCGCAGAGAGAACTTCTGAAGGCTGCAAATGGATATGAATATGAAAAGAATAAGATGGTGAAAGAACAAGAATCTTTGTGATGGGTTGCTTGAAAAATTGATGCAGTACTCAGAGCTAGAAAACCTGGGCCCTTACTTGAGAAGTCCACAGCTGAGCAGATTAAAAGAAGTCTGCCAGTGAGACAGATGCCCGCTAAAGTGCATCCCTGAGCTTGTCGACTTCGACAGTTTTTAAAGCCTGCTCATGGCTGAGCAGCAAACAACCTAGTAACATCAATATCGCTACAGCATGACAGGTCAGACTGGCCTGTATCAGTTCTGAGAAGAATTACATAAAAGATGATTTGGAAATACATGACTATCAGCTGTCATGGCAGGGCACATGACAGCACTTCCTTCACTTTCTCCCTGGTCCACCCCAGCGTGCAAAATAAGCTCCAGTCAACAACATGAATAATGCAGCTCTCCTCAAGAGTCCTGCTGAAGCACGTCAGCCTGCGTGACTGAGAACTGAACCACTCATTTCCTTGGCTGGGAGAAACAACACCGCATTCGTCCAAAAACAGAGTTCTTCACTGATCTGTCAATCTGACGAGCTTCCTATTCACATGCAGGGCTGTGTGAGTGACGAAATATAGAAATAAATAAAAAATTTTTATAAAAACACGGCTTCTTGGCTCAGTTGTATTTAAGGTGAAATCGTGTCAGTGTATGAAGTCTGACAAACAGTAGCAAGTGAAATAATATCCAGGAATAATCTGCCCTGTGCTGGGAGTTACCTTAAACTAGAACGACTGCAAGGAGAGAGGTACAAAGATGGCTTGAGAGTGTTATACACACTTAAGACAAGGGATTGACGTGGACTGATCCATTGCTCATGGAGGATATAGACAAAAATCAAGCTGATTATTCAGAGATTAAGATATTTGCATGAAAATACAAGATGAGCCACGGTCTCGGCTTAGGGTGAAGCTTAAAATCTCCCAGTAGACAAAAAACAGTGAACAATGGGGCTATAAATTGAACAGTGAAAATCAGAGCACAAAACACAATGCATTACCGTCCATATACACATTGTGTTTTGACAGTTTTGGAGAGCCGTTGAACACACATGCACTACTGTTAAAAGTGGGCAGATGGACCAACAGCCAGCTTCTGGAGCACTGGGGTCATTCAGGGAGATAAGTGACTTCATCGCAGTTGTCAGCAGCACCGCACCCCACCTGACCATGACTTATGTACTAATTAGGGGAGGCTCACTAAATGTACAGAGGCTGACTACTGCACAGCAAGCAAAACAAAGAAGCAGATGAACCTCGGTCGGTGGTGGTGGTGGTGGTGGTTGGGGGGTATTTCATGGGACAGCAGTTTTAATTATTTATTCTAAGATCAGCGCTTAGACATTACAGTCACTGAAAGGCCATAAACAGGTGTGCAGTACACCCATAAATCACAAAACATTCAAAACAATTCCGAATAAGGATTTTACGCAACAGCCAATTAAAATTATAACCATCTGCTGCAGTTGCACCACTTTATATACAATCATGATTAAAACTACTTTTTCAGTGCTCAATACTTCCTAGGTTAAAGGAAAAAAATTGGTTGCTGTAAAGTGTTAATTTGACATTTGACACCTCACTGAGTGCAGCGCAATGCAACGGCCCAGATGGGGGGAAAGTTTCCGACTACTGTGGAGACTTGATAGATTCACTGCGAAAGCTATTTTAAAAAAAGCCACGGTGCCGTCCCACACCTTCAGTAGCATGGCGCTGTATCCGCAGTATCTGCTAACTTATTGTGCTAAATGACACAACAAAGAGATACACACGCAAGCTAGCAGCAAGATCGTATGTCATAGGTTGACTGTCGGAATCCAGCTAGCTTAGCCGGCTAGTGTTAGCGAGCCACAAAAATTCGAGTTAACAGCAAGTACGCGGATAAACACTGATTTTCACAAAGCCGCAGATCCAAATTAACAAGATGATACACAATGTTATTAATCACCCCAGTGTCGTCAGCAAATATAACAGATTCCGTAGAAAATAAGTTGAAGTTAAGAAACTGTTCTTAACTACAGTGCTAGCTCAGCTAGCTTAGCATTTACCTTGTCAGAGTCGAGCTCGGGGTCAGCTTGGCTCAGTCTGTAGAGAAATGATTTTGGGTCTCGACACAGCGTCTGTCTCGTTGTTAAAAAGTAGGTCCCCCCGACATTTAGTCGAATCCATTTCGATGCTCCTACCCCAGCCGAAACATTTCGCTCCGCCGAAGAATGGGCCAAACATCTGCGGTGAACGGAGCCGCTCGTCTCGGAGCTGCTCTCTGCCATCCCTCTCCTCGCCTCCTCCGCCCTCGTCTCGGCTCGGCTCTGTCTGTGCGGCTCACAGGAAATATCGGAGCTGCAGCCACCAACTTCGAGTCCGCGATTCACGTAAAGCAAACTGCCAGCTCCTCAGCTCAGCCACTCCTACTAACCCACTCCACCAGCACCAACAGACACTTGCATAAATTATTCCAGAGAAAAAGAGTCCCTCCCCGGCTTGATCTCTGACGCGTCAGCATGGAGAACTCTCTTGATACAAAGCCTTTAAATGTCAGTGTGCGTGAAAACGCACATCTTTGGAGCCGGGATGCACATTAGTCTTAAGTTTTCAAACACTTTGATAATGGTTTCATTGTGCGTTTTAGTATACTACTTAATATTTATACATGTTAGCGAAGTTACTGCTGCGCTGTATTTAAGTAACCTTCAGGACACAGAAACAATGATAATGAGCTGGTACTTTATTTACATGCTGCAAAATGTGAGATGCCATTGCCACTGAATGATGCCGTTTCTTGACTGTCATGACTGAGGCTGTTGACAGAAGACAGGACACATGGCTTTATCGTATGCCTAAATCCCTACATGCTTTAATTACTGGACTATCAAGCATTAAGTGGAAAATTCATCATTCAACATCTACTGACCTAGCGCACAAATAATCAGAGAATGAACAATTCATTAAATTATCAGAATATGATTAAATCACTGAGCAAATAGAAAATGTATGATATAGTAAGAAAAAAGCTGTAAAATATTATAGTTTACAATAATTATTCACATTCAAAGGCTTTACATCTCAATACATACACAACATGGCCCCTGAACATGACTTCAATCCAAATATGATTCATATATTAGAATTTAAATAACACAGAATGAACTATAGGCTAAACAATAGCCATCAAATAACCTTATACAAGAATAAAAATACAAAAACTGTATCCTAATATCATTGCATTACTTGCTTCAGATTTTAATAATACATCATCTGTACATCACAGTTCTAGTCAGTTACAAGTCAGGTAGAGTTTTCCCACATACAATGTAACCGACTGCCATCGACTTGATTCAAACTATTTTTTCTAACTAGAAGGGGAAACACTTCTCTAGTGTTTCCTCAACTTTATAGACAGATACAGCAATTTCATCGGTTATTTGGATGAGATAGATATTCTTTGACTGACATCCAACCGCATCCAGCCCCGGGCCTCAGGGCCAGAGGGTCCCCAGTCACACACTGCACACACAGACTCAGCTGAAGGAAGAGGACCTTTGGAAAGGACCTTAAGGTACTATGACAAAAAAATAAAAGCATTATGATAATACATATTTCTAAAACAAGAGCACAAGTTAAATCAATTGCTTTAATTTCTATTGGGCCAAACATGAGACTGAAAACAAAAAGGAAAAAAAAGTCAATGAGGCAGTCTTGCCATCTTGTCTGGGGACAACAGCTTTACTGTGATTGCTTCTGAAAATGATAGTATGTGTATGCATCGCTGTTGATGAAGATTTTCTGTTCAGCAAAGGGTGGTCAGCACATAAGATTTTGTTTTGAACAGGGCTGTACTGAAGATGAGCCAACTATTCCACCAACAAAAATAAAAAATAAAAAAATTAAGAACTCACACCACAAAAGAAATAGCCAGTGAATGGTACAGAACAACCAAATCATTCAACAATAGTCTCTATGGTTTCCAATGCAGTCAAAAATACCCACCTTTAAACTTGAATAAACTATATCTCCAGTGCCCTAGGAGAGAGAAGCGGACAAGGCTGAGCTACGAAACTGGCCATGCAGGAAAGATAAGCAAGTTATGATTAGGAAGTACAAGCTAGTGGCATGTTTACCCAACCCCTGTTAGCAAAAACATCTTCGGAGGGCTCTGGAAGGCTCACAGTTATACTGAGACTGGTTCAGACCCGCATCTCACTGCAGACCGGCACTCTGCATTGTTATATAGAGACCTTAACTGCAATAAGCAAGTACCGAGACTTATTTAATTAAAAACAAAACAAAAAAACAACTCAAATACCAAGGGGAATATTTGGGTTCTGACAAAAATAGAGAGGATTTGAGTTTGGTAAACGTGTGAGACGGAACCATTTTACAGTATCTATAGAGTATATGTACTAAAAGTGGGGCTTGACTACAGCTTGCACATATGATGTAGGATTAGGATATGGTTTAATAAAGATATTATGAGAGGCGCTGGTTTACAAAAGCAAGATTTTGTGTCATTATTGAAGCAGGAAACCAGTCCTTGCATTTGAGATAGTCGCAGCGGTACCCAAGCATGTCACTCTATAAGACAAGCTTGTTCTTTCCCCCCCACCCCCACCCCGCATAATGTACAAAAAGCAGATGTGCATGGTGGAAGTCTTATCATCCATACATGGAAAAATGCAATAGAAGCCTCACAGAGAGCACAAAGAACAAGCAAAGCAACCCTAAATCCAAAGTTGTATTTTTCCCATGGTTCTAGTCAGGAAAACAAACAAGGTCTAGATGCCAGCGTCTCTAAGATTTTGTTTACATTGCTGTGATGAAGGGCACTAAAGAGGGTGTTACTCTGCTCAGTGATTGGCCTCAGAGCTAAAGAGGACTGGGCACAGGATGAACTGTGCTCCTATAGGCCAGGGTTTTGGTGCCTTTGATAGATCTTTCTCCACACTTCCTGGATCTTCTTACACCATCTGTCTGCATTTCCACTTGGGTCCATCAAATAATATGTCCGGTTAGGCTGCAAACACAGGGGAGAAATCAGAAAAAATGTAAAAAATATATTTTTATATAAACTTGTAGGAAATTATTAATATTTTCTAAAAAGGCATTGCAAATAAATAACTGTGTACCGTGTGAACAAAGAAGGTTTTGAAGTTCTTGGCCTCGGGGCGTAACTCTAAGGACCAAGGAATCTCCCCCTTCAGGACCCTGTTGACAGGATCCACGTAGTACAGGTGTGGTCCTTCAGTGAGAAGCAACTGTCTCCGTCGGGCAAACAGACCCTGCAGAGGAATGTAAATATCTCAGTTCTTCACCAACAGAGGGGGCTATGAGGCCAGTGACACTTTCCACTGTACAACAAAGAATTTCCCTCTACTTCCTATCTGACAGCAGTGAAAAGCTAAGGGAAATGACTTCACCGATTTGTAGCCAACTCACACCGGAAAACTCCACAGTCTAACAGGCAGAAAGGTGCAATTCAGAACGATTTTAAATAGAAAAACATGTAATTTTTTTAATATACTAAAATAAAGCAATAAAGTAATGTTAAGGTTTAAAATATATGGCCTAGAATTCACACAGACACACACACACCTTTCGTTTATCCACTGGGCCCATTTTCAAGATGAGATTATTCTCCACAAACTGGTGCCTGTGTTGATACACAAAAATGCACTGGTAACTATACAATTTTTTTAAAACAAATTAACAGCTAAGTTTTGTTTAACCTTTGTAAGACGCAAACAAAACACTGAATCAAGAATTGTTTTGATATAAACACATCAAAGAACAGAACTCCAAGACAGTTTTATAGGGGTGGAGAAATGGAAGGCATTTACCAAGGGTTTCCAGTGGTCTGTTTATCCAGCAATAGCTGCTTCTCTTCTTCGGTGAACTGCAGGTCCAGCTCAAAGGAATTGTTGTCCAGGTCGTGGATGTACTGCTCAATGTTGCTGCTGGACCTCTGCGGCGGCGTCGAGTCATGTGGTGACAGGGAGTGTGATGAGCTGGACGGGGCCACCTGCATGTTGCTGAACTGGCTCAGGAGATCGTCATACTAAGATTCATAAAGAGACAGAGTGTGCAGTGTAGTGATGTTTTGCTGATCATTTCAGGGTTTGCTTCAACAAGGTCTCAAACTTCATGCGCTCTCTGAATGAGCACATAGCAGACCTAAACAAACATACATACAAGACCGTTAGCAAAGTAAAATGTCTTACATTTCCATAGCAGTCCTCATCGTCTTCAGACATTGCTGGCAGGTAGGGTGTGAGCCTGGGGGGTGTTTGTAGATGAAGGTCACTCCAGGAGATGGTATCAAAGAAGGGGTGCTGCTTCAGTGGTTCATAGCCACCCATCTCTTCACAGCCAATCCGCTTGGTAGGGTCCAATGACTGAAAGCAACATTTGTTTTTCTTTACAAGAAAATCTTTGTAATGAAAATAGCCAACTCCTAAATAGAAAACTGGTTAATTTATTTCCCAATAAATTCCAAATAGGTTCAATGTGTTCTTGTGGTATTTTAGACATACCAAAAGCTGTTCAACAAGATCCTTGGCTTTCGGGAAGAATTTCTCTGGGAATTCATACTCCAGCTTTATTATTTTCTGGAATATCAGGTACTCATTTCTACAACAAAGGGACAAGAATGTAACAAGTGAAATTTTATATTAATATAAATTGAAATTTGTATTATCGGTTAGGATATTTTTCATTTGAAATAAACAACGCAATTTGGACAACCATCATAATAAAGCCTGAATTAAGAAAAACTGAGTTGTGTCAACAAAATCTCATTAGTTCTTACCCAGCTCTGAATGGTGGTAAACCAGCCACCAGCTGATAGATAATACATCCCAAGGCCCACAGGTCAGAACTACAAAATTAAAATGAAAAGGTGAACTTACAAACTTACAGAAATGATGTTCACTCTGAAAAATCAAATAAAAATTCCCATTACCTCTTGCAGGCTGATTTTTCTGTTAGAAGCTCTGGAGACACATACTGCGCTGTTCCAACAAAAGAGTTTGCCCTCGCTGAGGAGACGAATAAAAAAACAAGTGTAAAAAGACAAGTTCCTCTTCCTAAAAAGTTCTCTATGCAGCACATATTCAATACCTTTGCACTGTCAATTTATGGTGATAGTAATGTAACACAGATGACATGCTTGCAAATTACTTCACTGGCCACCATAATACACATTACAAACTTACATATGTCAAACTTTATTGCTTTTAGCCATCAATAATCAAACTACAGCACAAAGTAGATGTAAAATTAACATCTGCTTTTCACAGTAAAAGCCAAGAGTATGGGTAGATACCAGAGTTGGTTGGTAGCGTGAACAAATGAACTTTGTCAGTATGCTGAGCTCCTTTAGGACCACTGATATTAACAACAGCAGTTATCTCGAAGCTATGCTAAGTCTCTGTCTGTTATACTTTATCCCGAGGAGCAAACGAAAAATCAGCACTGTGATTACCTTGTTTACTGTCTGAGGGTAACTGTTTTGCTGTCCCAAAATCTGTTATCTGAATGTGCATCTCTTCACTCAGAAGAATATTTTCTGGTTTCAGGTCTCTAAAATGAAAACATTATGAGTGAAAAACAAACACTGACTGAAGTTTCTATAGGAAAAACTGCAAAAAGGACACAACAATCAGTGTTGTCTTACCTGTGTATTATCCCCTTATTGTGTAGGTATTCTAGAGCACAAACTATTTCAGCTGAGTAGAATCTAGTGCAGGTTTCATCAAATGAACCAATTTTGCGAATGTATTTCAGGAGCTCGCCATTCTTAGCGTAACTGAGACCAAAATCTAAGACAGACAAGTTCAGGAAAACTTTTATTGAACAAAAGAGCAAAACACATGTTAAGTTGACAAACTGATTTTGTGAAAAGGATACACAGTTTCTCATCATCTTGAAATGTGAAGTAGAGCTTGACGAAGAACGGATGATCAAGACTTGACATCAAATCCCTCTCTCTTTTTACATACTGGGTCTTGTTCTCCTTCACAATATGGCGTTTCTCTAAAATCTTAACTGAAGGAGAGGAAGGAGGATTTAGTAAGCGAAAACCCAGCAACTTTTTAATTTTGTATAATGTAATTCAATTCACTCAACAAAAGTTGTTGCATTATTACTTACTTGCATATTCTTTCCCTGTTGCATGCTCTCTTGCCAAGGCAACCTTAGAAGAAGCAACAACAGATAATATGACATGTTACCAGCTTGTCAGATGTTTGAGGGGGGGGTCTAATATTTCCTTGGGCTTATTTGTCAATTCACCTAAAATGAACTCAGTGTGACTCATCCAAGTACATTAATCAAAATAACACTAGCATGTAGCAACATCTACCCCAGTACAATTCAAAAGCTAAGTGGAATGTGAGTTACATACCGTAGAGAAAGAGCCCTCCCCCAGTATCTTGCCAAATTTAAAGTCCTCTGGCCTCTTTTTGCGTGGCTGAGAAGCCTGGACGGCTGGCTGTGTGCAGAGCTGTGAGGCCTGACTGCTTGCAGATGCTCCTACAGCACAAGCCTGTGAGGCTGCGCCCTCCATGCTGGGGCACTGGCTGCTGCTTGCGCCTGGGATTGCAAGTGGCGAGCAGGAGTCAGGGTGGTTTCTTACCATTGATGGATGCGAGCAGGAACAGATGACGACACTGGGCTGAATGGGCACAACATCATACTGTAAGACAAAAGCGGGATCACAGAGAATAGGTCATTCAGCAGGGTGATGCAGTTAAAAAACAGCCATGTCCACAGGTGGTGAGGCTCTTTATTGAGATAGCTGAGGGACTGTGTATCCATCAAAACCACCTCTGGATTGAATATATCCAGTGACCACAAAAATATCACAATAAAACTGTAAAAACATATGAGAACAGATTTTAAAATGTGAATTTCTACAAAAACAAGCACATGAAGAAAATATGATTTGCTATTCCGCACTCTGAACTTTCATTTGAATGAGGAATTTCAAGTTTTTCACCATTAGTCTGTGAGCAGTCTCTATTTTGTAATAGATTTGGTTATTAGCTGTCAGAATTGAGAAGTAGCATGTTACTCACAGTAATTAGGGTATTACGACACTATTTTGGGATACTGTTATTTGATACTTTGCAAATCAAACTGGTGAGAAAATTAACTTAGCACACCTGCATGTTAAAAAAACTGATTTGCCACAACAAATCCATAAAACTTGATATATCATTGATCTAAACTTAAATATAGTGCTTCCTAAAACATCACCAAAGATGAGATCAGTTGTTTACACAGATAAGGCTAAAGGAAGATACCCACCAGAGCCACAGTCTTCTCACCCTGCTGACACCTGAAAGTTCCCTCTGCTGTAAACAACACTTTGAAGCATTTTCTTTCACATGCTTTGAAATTACTTAACTTACTCCATATATCTACATTGTTACATAGTGTTAGCATGAAGGAGCTACATGTACAGTGTTGTTGTGCAACCGTGAGTTGCGTTATGATAATAATTAATCCTGAATCTTTATAAACACCTCTTTGAGAAAAGACACTAGAAAAGAGAAATTTACTCACATATTACACAAAGCACAATATTACATTCCAAGGCTGCTGGCTTACATTTGTCATAGAGCTCTGTAAATGACAATAACTTAAAGAAACTTTTTGAAGTGAGACCACTTGAAGACCAAAGTCTAACAGTCTAACACGGAACTATTCAAGAAGCCACTTTTGAGCCCGGTGGTCCCACCCACCTGTGCTCAAGCTGTAAAAACTATGTCAAAGTTACTTTTTCATGTGACAGTGATACTTGAACTCACACCATTTGTGTGTACATAATCAAACTGACATGGCAGCTGAGCCACACCAACTGCCTGTTTAAAGATAGCGGTTCCCAAGAATCCAGGTACCAGTGTCATTTACATATAAACACGCTGAATTACCCTAACAATCAGTGGGTAGTTACGCTACCAGTTCAGTTAACGTTTAATTAGTCCTGTTGGCCTAGCTTCTTCTCATTCAAAACCAAGGTGTGGCCATTATTTAGCTGCCTATTCCGGCCTATTTTATCTAACCATATAACTACCTACTGAGTCACTGCTATTGGTCAGGGGTGTAAAGGTTGGAAATAAAGGCAAATAACATTTCTCTAACCCTGGGACCGGCCTGTGCAAACTAACTTTGCTAACAAGCTAATGTTAGCTGCTGCTGGCTTGTCAAATAACGCCGGCCATCGCTGACAGCGAGTTACAAACTTAAAGCCAACAGTGAATTAGCATCATAACATTCCTCCGTCATCACGCCGCCGCCTGTCAATCATTGACACAATTAAATTGTTTAATGAATAAATTTGCATTGATAATGGGGGGGCTGCGGGGGAACATCTGGCTGCATTGGTTTAATGGCGAGCGTTGCATCAGACGCCCATATGGAGGCCGAGTGGAGGGGCTGCTTGATGCTAACTAAATGAAAAGTATCACTCACATTAATTTGACAGTCAGGAAATCACTTAGTAAGACTGATTCCGCCCAATTACAGCCTCCGCAGCTAATTACTATAGGAGGAGCCATTCTCACACAAACACACACTTCCTCCGTCAGCAGCCAGCACACACACCGAGCACTAAAACCCTCACAGCTTCTTCTCCCACCGAACCACATGAAAATGAAATGCAAATTGCCTCGGCGCGCTCGCCGCGTCACATCTGGCTTTGCACCAGTCTTCATGTGCGTCTCCTCACAATTAAAATGAGCAGCAGCGGCGCCGCAGATATACATTTCAAAATAAGACGTAATTATCCTGCAGAAGCTGCGAAGACTTCAGCTGAAATCATTTCCGGGAAGGAAACATGAATATTCATGGTGACATGAAGTGAACGGAGGTTTTTCTTTGTGACTCGCTGAGATGTTAGAGGAGCTGCAGTCGAGAAACTCATCAATACAATGAGATGCTGGAGAGGTTTGTTAGCACACACGACCAGGAAGTTTCCAACAAAGTTTGGAGGTAATTACAAATCAAATGCAGACGTGAGGCTGAGAGCAGTTCAGGTTTTTCCAGAGCTGCTCAGTCTTCAGTCCACACAGATTAAAAAAGCCTTATTTCACTTTATTTCTTCTGTTATTCAGCTTTTGGCTTTTATTATTCATTTAAACCCACAGACTGTATATAAAAGATGGCTGTGGTCATTGTGATGTCACTGGTTACTTTGGGAAACCTCTTTTTTAGTTTCATGGATACTTCCATGTCACGTTGTTGGAGCAAAAGTGACCATACCTGGATGAGAGGGTGGAGTGCTGACTTATCAGCTAAAGCTAGCTAGCTTGGTTATCAAGAGGTTATCGGAGGCTGTACGGGAGCGTCGCACCTGCTAATCAGTGCTCAGGAACATCCGAAGCAAATCAGAGACTTCTTGGACAGTCTGTTAGTCCAATGAAGCCAAGGCAGCCATATTATTGGTCAGATAATGTCATTAAAATGCTCTAAGCAGACAGCTAGCAGCTATACAGCCAGCTCCCTGTCAAAGAGGCCACACCCCTAAAAGTTATTAAAGATTTGTCCTGTGCAACAATTATTTATAGAGATCAAAACAGCTGTTGTATCAGGTTGTAAACATGTTTGTTTCTGTTGGTATTTTAACAGTCTGTGGGGACTGACTCACTGCTGGCACCTCTGCTGGACATTGGAGGAACTGCAGCTTTTGATTAGCAGCTGCTCTGAGTTTAAGTTTTTTAATTTAAACCCACTGAACGGATCTGCAGCTCGACTTCATCTGATTTATGGATGCAGACGCGTGACTGATAAGAACAGCAGACTCACGGAGTCGTTTGGAGGTGATTAACCTCGAAGGCCTCGGTGAATAATAAGGGAGTCTGAGCGGAGAGAAGACGAGCTTCATCCTGAACCTTTCCGTGGGCGCAGAACGACTCTTTGTTTGCATCTGTTTGTTAGGCTGATATGTGCCGGGCTCGGGGAGCGGCCCGACTCTCCCGCTCTCTGCACGGGGAGCAGGCGGGGACCGCCTGGCCGGCGTCCACGTTGGCCCACTCGACCTCCTCCACGGCGGGTTGAAACACACTGTGGAGCATTGTGTGGCGGCCTGGGGCGCGGCGCTGCGACGTGGGTGTCGAGGAAACGCTCAGCCTGGATCTGTGAGCTCCACAGAGACTTAAACTTCCTCACAGAGTCTTTAGGATGTGAGTCATTAAACTGATGTCCAACATGAGGATTCTCAGATCGTTTGACTTGAAGTTTCATCTCTGACACGTTCTGCACTCTTCTTCAGCTTGTTCATGTCAAAAGTTCAGAAGCACAAAGCCGGACTGATTTGAGAGCCTATGAGGATGCGATGTTTCTGTTATGGTGCCATCATTATTCTGCCTGGCGACAGCCCTGATGTGATCGCGCAGCAGTAAACAGGCTCGGCTCGGCGGATCTGCTCTCCCGCCTGTTAATCTGTTTGCACATTCGAGGCGCTAACAATGTGTTGACAACGCGCTGACATCGCCCAGATGTCAGAGGCATCTGTCTTCTGCAGCCGACCAAATCACATCTCATTGCTGCTGGTGCTGCGACTGCGGCCGGCCGCCGCTGCTCGTCCTGCTGCTCCGAGGGAAACATCCACCCGGAGAAGTCGCTCGTATCTGCAGAGAGGGGACACATCATCAGAGGCCCGGCCTCGACTTTCAGGGTCAAGGAAACGGTTCAGGCTTTAAAATGTTTTCCAAAAATATTTTCACCATAATGTTGGAGGCCACATTGAGCCCAGAAAGTGTCCTTCACAAAGGCACCGGGCTACAGCAGTGGACATGTTACTGATTTAGCATCATTTCCACCATGTAGGAAGAAGTTAAACAGCCTGGTTTGGCCTGTGAGTCCTGACTCCTCGAGCTGACCAGCAAACTCATCAGACAGCCGTCACAGCTCGGAGAAAGAGCTGCTGTCAGATTACACTAAAAATCATAAGCTACAGCAAAGCAGATAAACGTGTTTTTGCTAATAATCTGAGGCTCGGACGAACAGTCGCACTTTCTTTGTGTTGCTGCCTCAACCAAACCTGGATGTGCAGTTAGGCTCTGAGCGCGCTCACACACATGCTGGCATTTCATCATGTGACTCTTCTGCACAAACTGAGTGCCGCCTGCTCCACTCAGACGCTATCAGGCGATGATGACAAACTGATGATTAAAAACCTGTAACATAAAAACATGAGCGTAAAATTCAGCACTGCTGCAAACAGATGAATGTTAGAAAAAATCATTAAGGTGGTGATTAATCGCACAGAGCAGTAACGCAGACGTTAGAATTGCCGTTAAGGATGTGGCCGAGCAGCACCTCAGACCTGCAGAGCCACGCCTGTGTCGGGCTGCAGGACCGGAGCTGCAGATCAGATCTGAACACATATTCTTGGTTTGTGCTTCTGTTCCAGTAGCTTTGTGAAAGACAGCAGGTCAGTAGGAAGCATGTCAACATGTATGCACACCTGTGACAGTTTATGCTGCTGTAGCTTTACATGATGTTGGTGAGCTGCAGCTCATCGAGCTGCACATGTAAAATGTGCCCCCCCCCTCCAAGAGGCTATATTGTATGGAAGCTCATTTGTGACACAAAAAAGCTTTTTTCCTTTCCATAAAACATTTCAGTTAATTTCTCAAAATTCTAAATGAGTTGAAGTTTCGATCTGAAAACCAGGAAGCTCGATGAAAGAGGTTCATTTCCTTGTTACCTGGCAGCAGATGAACCAACACGTATCAGTGAGCTGGCAGCGCAGAGCAAACTGTCGTCAGGTGTGTGACCTTTGATGCCTTCTAGCCAATCAGAGCTGCATAAAAGGAACCAAAGTTCTTATGTTGAACAGTTGATGCCTTCAGCCTCCTGCTCCCAGGTAACAAGGAAATGATGTAACTTCAAGGAGCTTCCTGATTGGCAGAGCTAACTTGAGTTATGAAGATTTTTAAGTAGTAGAAACAAGCTTCCATAACACGTAGCTGTAAATAAAAGAATCGGTGAAAACCTCACACTAGTAGAGAACAAGCTGACCAGAACCAGCTCCTGGTGTTACCACGGTGATTTTTATTTTAATCAAATCTGGTGATTTTATCTGTGCAGTTTAAACGAGCCTGGAGGTGTGATCGAGACAGAAGCTGCCCCAGTGTTGCCCAACACTATAAGACTTTGGTTCCTTTCAGTATTTCTTCAGTTCAGTCCAGGTTTCAGCCGTATGGGGTCTGGTTCAAGCACAGGTGTAGTTGCTGGTTTAGGGAGTTAATTCTTCACTGTGGAACACCTGAACCTGAATCCTGTGTCCGGGATGAAGAATGTCAGCGGCGAGGCCTCGCTGTGAGGCGGGCGTGCATCTCTGTGATCTGAATGTCAAACCGCCGTCAGGTCGTCTGGATGGGAATTGTTCCGACTGACCCCAAACTGCAGGAATCATGCCGAGGCAGAGCTCACGGGTTCGTTAGTGGCGACGTTACACGGGGATTACCTCCGGCTTTGTTCCCACACCAGCTTTATCGGAGGGTAATTAATGAAGCAGAAACGGCCTCCACCCAGCAGACGGTTTCATTAAGCAGAGATCAACGTGAATCCGAACACTGTGTCAGGCTTTAACCCTCTGACAGGATGTCACTGCCTTTTGCTTTATTTGTATCTTTTCAGCCAAACTGATTTTGTCTACATAAATGTTGCCGGCCTGTTTCTTACAGCCTTTCACTCAGCTAAATTTAAAACATACATATTTTATGCTTTTCAGGTCCATCAAGTAAAGACCACGTCATAATTTATTCTCATTATTCTTGATGCTTCCTTATACTGTAAGCACACACACGTACACGTGATGCAGTCCTGACGTTTAAGGTAATTTTGTGTCTTTGTTTAAATTATTAACTCATATTAAATCTGATTCTGAACTGGCTGAATACTTATTGGAGTTAGTTCACCTGAGCGAACATCCCTCACTGCCAGCGTCAACACTGAGCTGCGCTAGCTACAAATGCTAATGGTGCATTTCCAGCTAGCTAACATTAGCCTAGAAATGGAGTCCACTTTTTATTGACACCAAACCAAAATTGTCCACATTAGCAAGTAAGCTAAAACAGCCAAATAGAGATTTGACCATTTGGAAAATTATGATCATTATCAGCAAGGATTTCAATTTGTTTGGTTTTTCGCATCAAATCCAGCTGGGCTACTTTTTTCTGTCCAACATTAGCTAATGCTAGCTCACTTACAAAGATGGAAACTAGTTCAGGTACCAAACTCCTGTAATAACTCCTGGATATGTCATTTAAACCCTCAGGCTGAAATTAGTACATTTGGTGGACTATTACAAATGTCTTAAACGTCAAATAAGGTCAAGCTTTCAAAACAATTGTTTGCAGTGGCAACATTTATGAAATAATACGGCTTTACGTTATAGTTTGCATCCAAATATCACGTCAGATTTGATGTTTGGCACATTTGATCTTTCAAGCTGACCCCAAAATGTGTTTTATATTTAAAGAAAGTCAAGAGAAAAAATGAGCTGCCCAGTTATTTAGAAACACACTGTAGTATAATATTATATAATAACCTAATGTTATTCATGTCCATGTTATTACATACATGTCTGCTGCCTTTACCTGGTTTTTGCTGCACTACAAACCTCTTTAAAAAGAACAGTTTCGTTACTAAATACTGAAGCATCCTTCGTCACCATCATTATGACAGGAAGTTTCAGCCTAACGAGGTTCAGTGAGGATGAGGATGTTAATGAAGATAAACGTGATGGTGTGACTGCTTCATGTTGGCCTGATGTTACTTCAGCGGACTAAACATGAACGTCCTCAGACATCATCAGCAGCTCTGATGTTAATGTTTAACTCAGGTGAGAAAATCACACCACTGACGCTCACAGTGTGTGTGTGTGTGTGTGTGTGTGTGTGCCGGGGGAGGATTTACTTACCTCGTGTACATCATTAAGGGTGAGATGAACTCCGACATGCTGCTCCTCCGTCACCCTGAAGGCAGAGAGGAGAATATCCACACGGCCTTTTGGTTAGTAATAAAACAGAAGCAGACAGGAATCAGAAGTGCAGTTCAGCTGTATTTACCTCTAATATTAATAACATTTTAGTAGATACGGTTTATTGATCCCTGGGGGGAATTTCTCTGTGTTGCAACAGCAGGAGGTAAAAACATAAATTATATATATTTACATATACAGTGAAATAAAAAAGGCAGAACATCAGAGCTGATATTCAACAACTAACCTTCAGTTAAATTCATTAATTTCTTGCTTGTATTTTAAAGCAAAAACTACGAGGTTGCACAAATAAAGTTGAGCATAACAAGGATGTGTTTAATAATTACTCTGGTGACAGAGTGGCTCATAGTCCAGGCCTAGTCCAGAGTCTAAGTCCCTGTGCTGTGCTTAACCCTTGGATGGACAGATTTAAACATCGTGGTTCTGGTCTCTTCTTGTTCATCATCGGTTCTGATTATCATATCTGGCTTTGTTGTATCTTCATCGTTTGGTTTTAGCTTCAGTTTATTATTATTCTGGGTAGGATTTATTTAATATTTAGTCCTTGGGTTCATTTTTCTAGCTTTTCCCCGTCAGTGTGTGTTAGGCTCTCAGTTTGTGTTTAATCGTGTTGGCAGACCTTCTTACTCGCTCCCACCTGTTCCCACCTGTTCCCACGATCAGCCCTCAGCATTCAGCCCAAACAGGCTCAATCTCCTGGTTCATGTTGCTGTTTGTCATCCATGTCTTCTTCCTGCCAGCAGTTCATGTATGAACTTCTGCATCTTAGACGCTTTCATCTGCTGTTTCCTCCTGCCTGCCTTTGGACTCTGCGTCTGGGCCTCAAGCTGCTAAAATCTGTCACTTAGTCAGATTTCTGTTTAAAGCCAGAACTGTCCACTGTGACCAGATCAGAGCTTGGATGGGGGGGGGGGGTCTTAAATGCATAAAAGTGTATTACTGACAA
>VOQJ01011650.1:8619-35241 GCA_015052665.1 Apistogramma diplotaenia | reverse complement strand
ACAAGAAAAATAAAATATAAAGAAAAAAAAGAAAATATATAATACAATTAAACAAAATCAGTGTTTGTGAAAAATGCTTATATATATATATATATATATATATATATATATAAATATAAATAAATAAATAAATGTCGTTAAATATTTTAGTTAAATTATTATGTGCTCATTTTTATTATACAATGTATTTTCCAATATCTGCCATCTTTACTGACTTCCCTCCCTGTGCCGCTCTTTGTTTAATAAACTACATTTATGGTTTCGTAAAAATTCATATGCAGCTACAAAAATCTCCAGAGCAGCTGCAGCAACTGCAACACTCAGCTGTCTGTGGCCCCACAAACTCAGATGCCATTCCCATCATTACAGCGATCTTATGCCCATCTGTTAGCATAAACTATGTGCATTTTTGTAAACGGGAGTGGGTCATCTTTGGATCTTTGCCATATGTAGGCCTACTTGAGACTGCAGGAAAGGGGAGCATAATGTGACCTTTTTAACTTGTTAGGTATATACAGTATATACTTGTAGAGAAGCTGTGCTTTCGCATTTAGCCGAGATCCATAAACAATGATGTAACTGGATTGCACCTGTATGTGTTCTGCATGCATTCATACATTGCATATGTATACTTTCTTAGAAAAAATAAGAATAAAAGCATAGTGAATTATAATGATCGCCAAGTCAAGCATTTAATAATGCATTGCCGCTGCCTGCAAATGATCAGGGAAACCACTTTGCATTGGTGTGGCCTTTTGGATCGCAAAAGTCTCAGAAGTGGAGACCTTGTTGTGCCAGTATTGATTGCCTCTCTGTAGCCAAGGCTCAACTCACAAATGAAGACAAAACAAGAACAGAGTACATCACTTAAAGCTTAGAAAATGCTCCACCTTTTTACTTTTGCACGATAACAGCAGCTGATAAAACAGGTTGTTTGTTCACCCTTCAATGAAAACAAGCCTTTAGACACAGTAAGCTAATAAATACAGTATATAGATTTAAATATAGTAATGTTGGGATAGTATTTTGTGTACAGAGTATGTGGTAAATGAACTGCACTCGTGGCTTATTAAACGCTCTAAAGTCTTCATATTGTTATATTTCGCCTTTTTACTCTTAAAAAGATGGACGCATCATCATGACATGACTTTGCAAACCAGCAACCCAAACAGAGTCAAGGCCCACATTTATCGAAATCAAAAAACAAATAAAATTAAATTTTTGAATGCAAAGTTTCTTGTAACAGAAAAATGTTGTCGTACAACAGTGTTCTGTGGTTTTGCTCAGAATGGCCAATGGTGTCTCTTAATACCGTAATACCTATAATCCAGGACAGAGTATTTTTATCTTTCTAGCTGTAATTGCTGCTTTTTATAAGCTGTATAGTTGCTGTATAAAATTTTGTTTGTGCTTCTCATTTTGCTCCTGTAGCTCGTGTTTACGTGTTTTCCCTGATGTACCTTGTCTGACAGTGACAGACATGGTTCAATGCCACACTTTTTACCCATGTTGGGCAGTTTTCTGTAGTCTTATTCTTCCTTTTTTTGACTGCTGAAGACATGCTCTCTCATTCATTCTTCATTTTTTACAACATTTTTCTCTTAAGCCAGCTCCTGAAATCTTTCTAAAATGTACTTTTCTGAACTTTGATAAGCTCAGAACTCACTTTGTGATACACACCACAGCTTTGTCCTCTTTGAAATTTAATTTGAACCACCTCAGGCTTTGGAGAAGGTAAAATACCTTAAATTATCAGAAGTGGTTTCCAGAGTGATACCCCTTGTCTTATATCCATACCCAGTAGCACTTACGTATGCATTAAGATTGTTATGAAATTGTCTTGAAGAATAAATCCATCTGGCGAAATTGCATTACTTCTTCATATTTCTTTATATTTTTAGCCTATAATTTTTATTCAACCTGGCGAACAGTGAGACACGGCATTGTTATTCTTCCCACCTTGCTGACAACATTACTGGTGCTGCTTTGTGAATGACAACAGTAACACATGATAAGTATTCTATGGTTGTTGCACCTTTTGCCCTAATACACCATGTGCAGTGTTTTTTTTTATCAGTATAGGATCAAGGTCATAAAGCATTGGATTACTGTCAGACGTGGTTCCCTGATCGCCTGATTGAGAAGTGTCACTATGGGAAATGTTGCTGTGTAGTGACTGTGACTGTAGTGACCTAAAAAGGTGGAATGTTTCCCCCATGTAATGAACAGAAGCATGCTCTCAGATTTTTGTTTTTATGAGTAACAAACTTGATGCTTGTGGTCACTGGTCACCTGAAATGTGCCACCTGGACCAGAAACGGGGCGTCTAGACTGTACAGTGTGCAAGAGGGAAAAAACTCATTCAGAATGTAACACACCCACACAGACTGGCTTTCAAAAAAAACAAAACAAAAAAAAAAAACCCCTTCATACAGACCCAAAAGCACTAAATGCTCTTTTCAAGGAATAAATGTGTCCACAGTGGTACCGCAAGCAAGATATCAGCAATATGTCATTCCTCTGAGCTCTGCCTTCCCACGCACATACATATTGTCAGCCTGGGAATCAACCCAGTCACTGAGAACAAACTAAGTGCTTCATCTTTAAATCAATGAAAGCGCCACAAGCTTTTCTGCATAGCCTCATTAGTTTTTTTTTACCATTTCACATTTACAACTCCTGACAAACCCCATTCACATAACTGAAAGAGAACGTAAATGATGTAAACTCATCCGAAAGCTCCACGCTTCTGTGTAGTTTATGCAACCCGATGTCACAGCAAAGTAATAGACACGCTGGTGCACTGCGTAGATTTCACGCTTTGCCTGTCCCAGACGTGAAATGGACACACACGCTGAAGTTGCAGTAAGCTGCAGAACCACCAGGGTGTAAAATTTTATTTAAAGCCAACAAGCTAGATGGCTCGCGTATGTAAATTTGGCCTCCATACACCTGTAGCGTATGTTTATTTTTGTTAAACAATATTCACAGTCATCACAAGGCTGGCAGAAAGTTGCTGGCGTGAAATACTTTAAGTTACTACAAATTCAGCATACGTGTCCATTTCACACCTAGCCTGAAGTCTGCATGGTGGACCAACACGTCTATTACACGCTTTGCTGTGAAACTGGCTTGGCTTATGCCTTATTTTGATTCTTCCTTTAATGTTGCAACAGAATTTTAGACTCATTAGACCAGGCAACAGTTTTCTGTTGTGCAATTTTGGTGAGTCCGTGCAGATTGTAGCCTCAATTTAACAGAAATCGTCTCAGCAGCAGAAGACCACACAGTGTGGTGCATTCAGAGATGCTCTTCTGCATACTTCGGTTTTCACTAATGGCTACTTGAGTTACTGTTGCCTTCCTATCATCTCAGAGCTGTCCGGCTCTTGTGTTTTTCCTGGATTTTGATATGTATGTGTGTATATATATATACATATATATAAAACTAACACCAAGCTTATAAATGTCAATTTTTAGGACTGAACATACAAGTGAAAAATGTTTCTTAAAGCAGCAATGCTGATGCTTATCTCTCTCTCTCACACACACACACACACGTGCACAGACACACATGCATGCACGCACATACCAGTGGTTCTAAAGTTTTCTGCCCGTTGGAAATTTCAGAAAATCTCCCTGTGGTGCAACGCCGCAGGTTTACATATTTGTAAGCTAACCGGAGCATCATGCTTGCAAATGAGAGTTAGATTCTCTTTTAGCTTACCAAGAGTAAACACAGCTGATCTTTTTGGGAAGAAAGACTTGCCTTGACATCTCGTCTGTTCTGGTTCTTTTTGGTTTGCTCCTTTGTTTTCTAAACAGACAGCAAAAAACATCCCAAGCACAGCACAGCACAGCACAGAACAGCACGGCACGGCACGGGACAGCAACTGAACTGCACAGGTAGTTTGTTTGAAAAAAGTACTGATCACAGACATTTAAGCTGATTATTTGTCTTCTAAAACAGCCATCATGGAGTCACCAATTAACCACATTTTCTCATAATAAACTGACCCAGTGTTTGGACTGTTGTTGGTGGTGTAGAGGTGGTGACTTACATTTACAAGATAAAGACTTCATTTGGTGGGCTTTAATTTAAGCACTCAAATATCCGTGCATGAGTGCCACCTCTTGCTTGGACATTTGTTGCATTTATGGTCAAACAGTGTCCTGAAGCATCGTGCCACATATGCACGGCCAGAGTGTTTATTTTTTTGTGGTCTTAGGGAAAGTATCAGTTATGCTAGAATCTGTGGAATCTCCATAATTGCATGGCTTGGGTAAGAGTCAGTAAATAAAACAAGTCAGAGAAAGGAGCTGTGGACAGGCCCACTTTACTTCCATTAGGCTGTGTCCAAAACAAGAATGTTTCAGTGGCTTGTCATATCCCTGGATGGCAGAAGTATAATGCTAGGGTCAAGATCTTGAAAAGGAGTGGCTATGTTTTCTTTTTTTTCCTTCTTCCTGACAAGTGACTTCACAAACCACACATGGATGTTAGTGTTTCCTACTGAACATGGCAAAGAATGTGAGAAACAAAGATAATGCACATGAGCACTCACAGCTATTCATGTGCTAACGGTACGAATGATAATTGATCCAAATATGAAAAAGCAACAATGTCTCCATTTCCACCTCACATAAACATAACGGAGCTTCAGTATGCTTCTCGGCGATCCAGACGAATCATCGGATTTAACTGAAAGGCTGCGATTTGAATCTTTTATTCACTCATTCACATTCATACTCTTCATACACTCAAACCACGCGGGGATAGACCCCCGTGTATCTGCTAAAAGTACAAGAAAGAAACAAATCACTTGTCACACACAGCCAACAGAGACAATCACACAGTCACACCTAACAGCTCTTTATTGACCTGTATGCTTTGGTTCAGAGGAACTTCAACATCTAAGGTAAACAAAATCACAAGTGCAAAACTTGCTTGCTGCTGGGCAACCATTGATCCACCACACTACCATCTTTTCTTATTATTAGGGCTAACCAAGAAGACTTTAATGATTCCTGACTTGATGTCCTTCCACTTACTGAAATGTACAGGGGGACATAAAAGGAACAGGGGTGAGAGAGATGGGATGTTTGACCTTCACTGTGCAGAATCACGCCAGTAAGCGTGGCATTTCCAGAATTTATGTCGAGTGTTCACGTGTGCATGTAAAAAAATATGATTCTGGCACAACACAATAAGTCTGGAAGGCAATTAGCACTGTGCAACTTTCACAGATGTCATATAGAAACTTTATAGAAACAAAAACGGGAACGCTGCGTAAAGCGTAAATAAAAAAAGGAAAGCAATGACTTGCAAATCTGTGATTGCAGATTTCAGCCATTCGCAGTGGCACCATAACAGCGTTTACCCAGCAGTGAGGTCTGACAAGTATATTTTAGCAGAAGCAGAGGC
Source organism: Apistogramma diplotaenia (assembly GCA_015052665.1). Classification (NCBI taxonomy): domain Eukaryota; kingdom Metazoa; phylum Chordata; class Actinopteri; order Cichliformes; family Cichlidae; genus Apistogramma; species Apistogramma diplotaenia. The sequence continues at coordinate 29,817 of VOQJ01011650.1, read as the reverse complement.
TCACAGCTTGCGGTAGTGCTACCCACGTGGTATGTGCCCTAACCACTCGGTCATCGGGTCACCTGCCACAGTTGATTGTTGACTTTGGTTTTCAAAACTATTTGCTCTTTGCAGCAGCGGAAAAAAAGAGGAAAGAAAAAGAGGAGCTATAATTTATTTACAATTATAGCTTTTCCATTTGATGTGTGCAGTCATCAAGCTATTCTGTTTGCGTGGAGAGAAAAACAAAAAAAAGTACTTGCTCATTCTGAATATTAGGGAATGTGGAAAAACAAACATCTTGGTTTGGGAGCATGATTTTACAAGTGCCATTTGTAATGCAAAAAGGGGGAGTGCTCAAGCTGAGAACAAGGTATTTTCTGTCTGCTGTTACTCTCAGATGTACTTGCTGTTTTGCAAGATTCTCGTGACAAGATGACCTTGTCGTACGTGAAATGAAAAGAGTGAAACAAATATGACAGTCGTGGTAAATAAACAGCGTAAGTCATGTTTGTCTTTTTAAAATTCAACAAATTCCAGAATGGCGGGACTTGCTCTTGCTAAATTAATTTCCATTTAATGATAAACAGTCATTATGTGCATGGATTTTTACTGTAATCACGAACGATTTCTTACCTATTGATTCTTTTTTTAAATATATAAATATATAATACATTTGAAATATCTTCTGAAAGCAGTGCAAAAAGAGGGTCCAGTACTATGTGCACAAATTCATGAATCAAAGCTTTTATTTTTTTATTGTTCCCTACTGGCTCTTTCTGCAGTCTAGCCTTGTTTGTGCCCTGCTCTCATTGTTGTGCTATATTGCCATACATATAAATTGTGAACCGTGCATTACACAAGGGGACAAAAAAGGACCAATAAAACTACACTAAATTGAACCGCACAAAACTTGTTACAAATGTCAAATTAAAAGCTCCACTTCTTATCTTTAATGCACCTCTGAGCCTGACAGTGTGCTGTGCCTTTATCCCCTCTTTTGACTTTAAAATCTCCATTTCTCTCAGAGCTTTGAGGGTGTGTACTCTGACAGAATGTCAGGCAATTAAACAGTCATGGCTCATTGAGCTGGAGGTGGGCCCGCTCCTCCAGGCTCCTCTATAGGCAACAGAAGAAATGAACACAGGCAACTCCCTGCCATCCCTTCCTCATTCTTTGACTCTCAAACTTAGCAGTGAATCCAAACAAGAAGTTCTTATCAAAGGACACTTTAAATTGCTGTCAGCTTTCACAGGGCTGAGCAGTGTCACTGTCATGGGTAATTATCTTGTGCCGGGATGTAAACGAGGCCAGCGTGTGGGACAACAGAGATGTATTCTCGCAGGGAACCCAGTCATGTCAGTGTTGCAAGATGAACACATAAATGCCGTCACACTAATGATGGCACGAGACACCACTGAGCACTGAGGTAAAAGCAAGGCAGCGGTTTCAATTAATGCAGACAGTATACACTGTGAAGAATCTTGAGGTGCTTTACTGTAATATTTCTCAACTGTACGAAGCTCCAGAAGGCAATTTTTTATATTTTCTTTAGTTTGATGTGAAAAGAATTGTGACCAAACTTTTCAGTGAGAAAAACGTGTAGAGTGACGAATCTGCAAATCTGCAAAATAATTTTCGACTAGAAGCATATTTAGGTACAGTTTAGGGCGAGGGATGATTTCATAAATGTCGCTCGATAACTAATTGATTTTCATAAATAAGTCCCGGTAACTATTAAGTTCAACTGACTGTGCTTAGCATTTGTACCAAACCATTAATAATATATATTTCCTTTATTTTTCTTGATAATGAACTTGGATAATTTCTTTATAATATAGATATACATATAATTTAAAAAAATACTTAATATAGGTCCAGTTTTGCTTGCCTGCTGGATGCTAACAGCCAGTTTTACACAGCTGGAGGTAAAATGAGTTCACAGCAGATCTAAAACATATACATTTATCAAACATACACCACTGAAATATATAATACGATCCAAAAGTATCTGGACAATAACACAACTTTTGTCATTTAGCCTCCGTGCACCACCACAGTGGGTTTCAAATCCCGCAATCAAGATGTGACTGAAGTGCAGACTTTCATCTTTACCACAAGGGGTTTAACAAAAGTACCGCATTTACCGTTGAGGAATTACATCCATTTCTGTACATCCCGCCCCCATTTTCAAAGGCTCAAAAGTAATTTAACAAAGATCATTTTAAATGCACGGATTGTTTTTCAGTACTTGGATGAAAAGCCTCTGCATTTAGCGACTGGTGCCTAGAACCCCTGTTTCCTCCCTTGAGATGCAAAGGGCTTTACTGCTTCTACCTTCAGTTGCAGAAAGCTGAAAGTCTGCACTTCATTCCGCTCTTGGTATTTAATACACTGCTAGGCATTTAATAAAAGACAATGCATTTTTTTGATACAATGTAAATAGGTGTCCTGGATCAAAGCACATAATCCTGATTTCCAAAGTGAAATATATGAAAAGGTTATAAAAGAGCATGTGAACGGCTCAATCACAGGTTGTTCCAGTGCAACATGGTTAAAAATAAATAAACAAAGACTCAAGATTGGAAATATCACAAGAGCATCAATAGGCTACTGAGCATAAGCTGAAACACAGCTGCAGTATAAAGGTATAGAAAGAGACACTCTACTAATAACAGTAGGTGCAGCGGCTGTGAAAAGTGAAAGTGTGCCAAGAGAAAGTTTGCTTTTATGCAATGCAGCATTGAAAAACAGAAAGGAAACTTGACACAGGGATTTTTTTTAGAGGATGTTTTAGCTTAAAGTGGGATTGCGTATAAATAACTCCTCACTTCATGGAAATTTGGATGTCACATCTATGCATTTTAAGCTTTTTGTGTTCCATTTTATGACATTAAATGACACGTGAGAAGGTGAGGGTTAGGATGGCGTTTCCTGGTGTGAAGTGACACACGAAAAGATGCAGCAATAACACATAATGACATGGCATGTTTTTCCTATGCCATCCAAGAGCAAAAAATAATTTAAAAATTCCCCAAGAAAAGGAGAAAAGTGCAACGTGAATGAGCCAAGTTAGGATAAATGCCTTTGGATCAGATTATATCCAGCATGTTTGAACCTGGTCAGAACGGCTACAGTGACTGCAAAGTGGTGACATGATGGTGCACGAGTGTATACAGATTCCCAGTCTCAAACCAGTCATACTAAAATGGAAGATAGAGCAACAGAAACCGAAGTTAAAAAGAAACATCTTCAATTGTTTGGCTTACAGCTTGGTTTCATTCCCTCTCTCAGATCTCTCATAAGTGTTACCTTTAGATAGACCAAGCCTTTCGTGTTTTCAGTGAAAACACTATTATCTCTTTGGCCAGCATCAAACAACAGTCAGACAAAGTCCAGTTAAACGACTGACTGAAGCAGCTATGTGGTAACGAGCCAGATATTCCCACTGGGAATCAGCGGAGACCTTAAAGCAAGCTAAAAGGAGAAGCTGTCATTAAATTGGCCGAATTATGCAAATGTTGCTCAGTATCTGCTGCGAGTGTTTGCTAACAGGCTGTTTTGAGTCCCTCAAGTTGCCATGAAAATCTGACCAGCGTTTTATCGTAATATAACTCAGTATGCATGTTATATGTTCTTGTGCAGATTTGAAATGTCTGCCAAAGGCAAACAAATCTGTGGGAAGCATGGCTTCGGCGACTCTGAACCGGAGCAATGGATGTGAGCTGGACCAAACTGAAAGATGACTCAAGGATTTTCCTTCACTGTTCACAAGCCAAACAGCACATAATACAGCCTATTACAGAAAACCAACAATTTGTAGCTTTCTGTGGCCAGATCAGCGTGGCTTCCTCGGGAATGTTGATAATGGAATTTTCTGCTCATGTAAACTGGTTTTCGTTAGAGCGCGTCAAAAATAAGCTCTCGCCACTGAGCTCCATTTTGCGAGACGCCCTAAGGAGGCTTATTGCCCAGTTATTCGGGAGCAGTGTGGTGCCCCTTTATCACTGCTGCTGCCTGTAACACTCCCCCACCAAGCCTTCACAGCTCTCCCTTCTGTCAGCTGTAACAGAGCAGGTCATTTGCTGACTGGTTGGGATCCGTGTGGAGTTAACTCTATTAGCTGTAGCAACGAGTGTTTTTTGGGCTGGGATCTCGGACAGATACGGCGGGCTGATGAACATTTATGTTGGATCTCAGAGAGGAATCTTCACTAGCTGAGGACACCGTGGCATGTGTTCGACAATCCCTGTGGTGTTAGCCACTCAACTGTAAAACACTGTGCTTAACAGCTGACACTTTGATGCCACAATAACACCGCATTATCAAGCTCCGAAAGAGTTCTTGCATTAGAGCACCTAATAAATCACAGGAAACATTTTAATGAGAGCATTTGACATTGAATCCCATGTGAGATGAAAATGAGAGTATGACACTTAGCACACCAAGTGCTGCATACCACTGGGATTTACAAGTCCCAGCGCTCGCTTGCTGGAAATCTCTAATGCTTTGAATACAGTCTCATGCATCCCCGTCCACACAATGCACAGTTAATGCACGAAAACAGCAGTAGATAACAGTCCCAGCAAAAACTGTTTAAATATAAAATGTTGAACCTTACACTGTGTTGCATTGCATTCCAAACAATCCTCTGGTTTGCAGCATAAAGGCGGGGAAACAGAAAGTCTTAATTAATTCAGCGTAGGTGGGAGAAATCACTGATGGACATACAAAGCTTAAAAGCCAACTGCTGTATGTAAGACATCAAAAATGCATCGAGAACAAATTAGACTGTGCAAAAAAACAAACAAACAAACAAACAAAAAAAGATAATTAGTATTGAATAAAACAAATAGCTCATTTGTTGTTGTGGGATTTCAAGAGCCAGATGGCAAAAAAAAACAAAAAACAAAAACGTCTGCTTTTCAAATTACGCACCCATTAACTAAATAACCTATTATTAACCTCACACAGAGAACTCAGACGTGCGATTTGGCAGGTTTTTAGAACTATGATGAATGAAGCTGCCATTCACCAAAAAAAAAAACAAGACTGAAGCACATTACTAAGTTTCAAGGCTCAGGTTAAATATTACTAGTAGAACATCCATTTTGAAAAGATTCTCTATGAAAAAGGCTCGATATGAGAAAGGGTTTGTTGCTGCAGGAGTAATCCATGATTAGAGCTGTCTCTCAGCCAAATTGGACTGCCACCCCCATGTTAACCTTTACCCTGATGCAGCATTTCAGGCCTCAAGGTTCTTTGAGATGGAAATTCACGTATCGAGACCCCATTGAGCAAACATACAGATAATCTGACAGAAAATAAAGGTGCACCTTCGAGGAAGAATTGATATGGTCAGCCTCACAAAATCTATCCATCTCCCTTCTTCCTCTTTTCATTTCTGTTTGCCAAGTGCACCAGAGATGAGAAGGGCACTGAATGCAGTACATCACACCTTCCACTGTCGTCTTTGGGTAAAGCTGTTGATTCGTTAACAAACACAAATCGATAGAAAGGTCTGAATGGAGGACAAGTACAAAGAATTAATTTCCGGCTCCAGGGGCTTACTATGGCAAATCACCAGCTTTAATCAACAGTGTCAAGTCAGAAAGATAAACGATGTTTACACTGAAGCAGTGTCTCGCCTGAAAACAGCAGCATTTGGTTTTTGTCTCCTTACCAGTCTGTCTAGGCTCGTGCCAGCTGCAGTGGTAGGCCGCTCCTCTGGGCTGTAGGGCCTGAAGCGGGCGTTGAACACATCCGAAACACCACGAGCAGACCTAGTGATTCCTGCGGGTTTTGGAGGACCGCAGCCTTGAAAAACCTGCAATTACATGAACATGGGCACTCAACTGTCAGCGGTTGAAATGATGCAGGGATGCAGAAAATAGGTAAAACACACTTGTTTGGATAATGTCTTGTGAATGATTCACCCCTGACTACCGGTGTGATGGTGCTTTACGTCAAGTTGAGGTAGTCATGTTGATAGGTGATCCGGCTAGGAGCTGCGACCAGTGCTATTTAAGTTGGTAGAGTTAAAGTTTTTATGGGCTTCTGGTAAAACACCACATATACTTAAGCCATAAACAAAACGGCATCTGCTGCATGGGAAAGGCAACTGAGCATTTAGCTTTGAATGGGAACTGGCATCCAAATGAGTGCAGGCAGAAACATATTCTTCACAACCACCTAGACTTTTTTTTTCCTCCTTTCTGTCTACAATCTTGTGGGCAAAGAAAAATGCAGTAAAACACAGGAAACACATTAACTACTGTTAGTTGAACTAAGATTATCTGACCAAATTGAAACATATAATTCACATGCAAGGCCTAAACTTGGACATAATTAGAACGTGTTGTAATCCACACCTTAGTCACAGCCCAGCATGGCTTCCACCAAAGCTTATTCCTCATTTTGTGACAAGCTTGGAATTCAACAGAGCCTGTCTGAAGTGTTACTTTTGTTCTTTGAGAAATGTACCTAATTGACATACCCTGTAGGAGACCTGGGCACTGTTATCTTGCATATTCATGATGGCCTCTGAAATCTTGACATCAATAGGCTCCATGACAGATTCAATGTTGAAAGGTCCCTCTAGCCTCTGTGCCACCAGCAGCATGGCATCTGTTAGAAGAGTGGAGAAGAGAGAGGGGAAAGTGTGCAGTTGGAGGAAGAAGAGCAGAGGTGCAAACACACACTTAGCAATGGTGCGTAAGTGGTAAAGCAGTCACATACCAAAATAACTGTCAGTGCAACAAATGACTGCACTACAAGATTCCCTCCCAGTCCAATATTAGCAGAGAACACAATGCAAACAAAATACTGTATGACTGACATAATGCCGGAAATCCACTGTAAACACAGACACCACAATCACCAAGAACAAAGACACAAGACTCCTGCTCAAGTCCCGGAAAACATTTCCATTGCGGCGCCGCTCAGTTCAGAGGTGTGCTCCTTAGTTTTGTACCTGCTATGATTGCTCACATTTTGTTTATGTGGGTTTATGCTTTTCAGATGCAGTGTGCAGTTTTGACTAACTGGTAATTTTGTTTTAACTCGTCACATTATTGTGAAGCAGAGTTGATGGTGTTTCAGGCTCTTTAGGCTTTAACTGAAGGAAAAAGCATGAAGAAAAAGAAAAACGTATTAAGCATATTAATGGTACAATGCTAGCCCCCCCCCCCCCCACTGACTGAGGAAAACCTTCAGGTTTGAAAGGTTTGCCCTCTCCATCTTAAATAGCCATAAATGAACAAACCTGACAATATGCTATATTGCTGTAGAGCTTTTTTTTCTTTTTTTTTTTTTACAAAAGGACCCAAACAGTTTACAATTTGCAAACTACTGCATCCTCTGATTGCCACACAGTCTTGTCATTTACCACCTCCCCACCTCAGTCTGCAAACACACTTACGAAGCACGAATGTGTCTTGAGGCAAATTCAATTTTTATGTAGATCAACTCAATCAAGTCCACAAAATGCTGTTAGGCTCCATGTAGTGAATAGTGCTGATGAGTAATTGATTTAATAGAACTTTTGAAAGCCAAGCACTTATTTACATTCACTGTGAAAAAGGTCAGTGGCTCATTAATATTGCGTGGACACAAGCCAGAAGGCCTTGTTGAACATGATACACTTAACATGTCATCTGCACTCGTTTTCATCATTTTTTAATGAACACATTTGAAAGCATTTAAAAAAAAAAGGATGTTGCATTCAAGTGATTTATTATGTACAACTCTGCATGGTGCAAAATTCTCACCAGCTCCGACTAATTAGGCAAACTGCTGTTGCCCTTTCGAGGCTCGGTGAGTAAACAGAAACACTACTGATGTTCCTTTGATTTGTATTTTTGTGTCACAGTCTGCGTGATGGCGAAATTGAGTTTGACTGGAAAGCCACAGGTGACTGGACATCCCCAAACTACTGATTCACAGCTGAGCAAGTCCCATTTCTGCAGACAGGACAAGACATGCTGCTCTATCCACAAACCAGAAGACTGGTTTGTGGATAAGTACTCCACAATTACTTTGCAACTAAATAAGATCATCCTGTCATTTAGAGACTGCAGAAACAATGACGTCTTACCGTACATGCTCCGGACCGCCTTAACAGTTTATTTAATCTCTATCAAAATGCCAAAAGTAGCTTGTTGGCTTTTGAAGAATAAATTATGTTTTTCTTTTGGTTTGCTACCCCACCCATCATGGGAAAATAAAATAATGTATTCCCAAACTGTGAACGAATAGATAATATCCCACAGGGAACAAACCAAAAATGGTGTCTGAAAAGAAAACATGAAAAAAAAAGATTAATCACCCTTATAAAAAAAGGCATCTGTGCACTGTAGACAAATACTGTACATAAAAAACCCAACAAAACAAACAAAGGAAGAAAAAAAAATCTAAATTACACTTTAGTGCTTTGATAGCAGACCTGTCCAGCTTTTCATTCTTCTGGGAGCTAAGATCACTAATGGCAGAGGAAAAAAGCTGAGAAACATTAGCTCGGCTCTGCTTCCATTTCCTTTCCAATTATGTCAAAGTCAGAGCCTTTGAAGAGCTCTTCTGTTTGTTTACACTGTGAATTGCAAATGGCCTATGATTCTTGCTGAGATCTTAATATACAGATTACATCAGTGCCAAATGGTTTTTGTACAGCAGCACTTCAACTGCACAACTGTGTAACCATATGGTGTAAAAAAACCCCACCTGCAATAGCCACAAAAATGATTCTCACTGCTAATCTATTAGCAGTGACAGCAATCGCTTTTAGCTAACGATTTTCTAATAGCGCACTGAAGTTTCGTTTGACTGCTTTCTTTTTGTAGTTCTAATATTCCATTAAAAAATATCAGAATTTGGAATTTCCATATTGGTTGCTATTTAATCTGATTGCGATGCAAATTCATTCAAATGCCCCAGGTATGTCTGCACACAAAAACAAACACAGGTAAAAGAATCCCTAAATTCAAGCATAAGCTTAAAAACTGTCAATTGCAAACACTGAAAATTTAGGTCAGAGGAGCCAACTGGGAACAACTTGTATTTCATCATATGAGGAAAAAAAAGAAAAAAAAGAGTGCCTCCAGGATCAAAAATGATGGCAATCTTTCCCAGCAGTGTTGACTTATCTGCAACTTATCAGTTGGGCTCAACAAACAGAGAGCTAGCCCGGGAACTTTGTCTTTATGCACGGCTGAGGGGAAGCTGAGACACTCATCGGGGGGGGAGGCAGAAAAAAAGGAGGGCTGGAGAACAAGACGTGGCTCTGGGTTGAGTGAGGCTAGGGTACAGCTGTGTCCTACAGAGAGCTGGGCTCCTGTGCTACATGCGAAAAACTCTGCCTACATGGAGAATTAATGACTCTCATTTATGAGGAGTGCAGGAAGTCCAGTCCACTGTGGCACAGCTGCCACTCCGAGCCAAATTTTCCCTGCATCACTTTTGCAGCACCGAGATAGGCCACTGGCCAGCCAGAGGAAATCTTGTTATCAACACCACACAGCCATGCAAATAGACACATCTTGTCCTATTCTGAGCTGAGGTTTTTACATACGGCCGTGACTTATTGGATAGAGACGTAGACAACTAAAAGACACCATGCCTCGAAACCACAGCGTGAGCCAATTATTTTTTTCTTCATATTGGAGGTTAATATTTCAGTTTGTGATATTAAACATGCTTATTTGCTCCGTCTTACTCTGGGCTCTGCCTCTTTATCGAGATTGATGTCCACTTAAATTCGGGCTATGTCAGCCAGCGGCAACCTCCAGCAGACAAGGACAAATAAGGAAAGTGAACAAGCCCATCTATGGCTCTTTGCCTGTGAAGAGTTCCACAGGATGAAAAATGGCTCTAGTGTAATTTGGACTCTGTAAAGCATAGCTCATCTGTGGTTCAGTCAACCAACTAATAGTGCTATGAAACGGTATAAAAATGGAAAGCAAGAAAAAAAGGCATATTGTCCTTTAGACACATTGTCATGATCAAGAAAATGAGTCCTTGAACATAGACTCATTTCCTCATAATGTTAAAAAACCCACATCTAAAGGATTAATAGCCATAAAGAAAAGGTAATAACAAGACCTTTTTTCCCAATCAAACCATAGAAGCTTCTTCAACATACTACTTAAAAAAATAAAAAATAAAACTATCAAGAGGGTAGTCTTCTTTATCAACCTTTAGACATTTAATTTCTCTGTTGATAATTGACTATACATGCAAGAGTTTGCTTAGCAGAGGTAGGGCCTAAACTTTGAATGTGTTAGTACAGATCATGAGGACATGCATGTCAGCATGATCAGATATGAATGCATAAAAGTTCTAGTTCCTGTTTTTGTATAGGATGAAAAATAGGATGAGTAATGAGTTTAAATATTCCTTTAAAATATTCCTTCACTTTTCCATTACCATAATTTTAAGGTTTTAGTTCAGATAGAAAATCTCCTTTACTGAAATTTGCTACAGATATTCAAGGTCCAAAGAAAATCACCTGGACCTTTGAAAAAAAGCTAAATGTAGATGGAGGCATGGAGGCAGGATGAAGCTGTTTAATGAAGCTGTTTAATGAAGCTGTTTGACAAAAACCCACAAAAAAAGATGACATCCAAAAAGGTGAAGCAAAATTAAATCCATCTGAAGGTGAAGTACAACTAAACATACTAATGACTACCAAAATAAAACGGGAAGTGAGAAACTATAACTAAACAGGGAAACAAAGACACATGCATGAAAGCTAAACTGACCCTATTGGTCAGTGGGCTTGTACTTTTAAAGTGCCTTTCTACTCAACAGAGCACTCAAAGAGCTTTCCACTACAAGTCCAGTTCACCCCGTCACATACACATTCATTTTGCTTTCTAACATTCACACTCACATTCCCACTGATGCACCGGGGGAAATTTGGGGTTTGGTATCTTGCCTGAGAATGCTTCACTGGAGCAGTCAGGGATTGATCCACCGAGCTTCTGATTGGTACATGCCTGCTGTACACCTGAGCCACAGATGCCCAATTAATAAATTAATGAATTAATAAGCTCTTGTCCCCCCTGGGACCTGACATTATTGATATCTATTGGTTTTGTACAGTTTTTTGGGGTTTTTTGCCTCTTCAAGAGTTTAGTTTAATGGCTGAATGATGGCGTTTTATTTTGTTCAATTACAAATATTACAAATATTACTAAAATTTGCCCGCTACCAGCTAGAGAAAAGGTGGAGACCACAGTAAACTGCTTTCTAATCCTTAGCATCTTAGCAGTGTCGTTGTGCCACATGCTAGCATTTCAGTATTAGCATTTAGCTCAAAGGACCACTGGGCCTAAGGTAGAGCCATTATGTAGCTGTAGAGTAACTTTAAAACAGAATCCGAATCATTAACCATAATTAACTTCCCATAATGATTACAGCGATTTAAACAAGGAGCAAGACTTAAAAACCAAACGCCAAGAGCAACATTGACAGTGTACTGCATGGCTAATCAAACTAAGGCACAATCCAATAATGAGCTATTTGCAATCAGATCATGTTACTAATAGGGCTGGAGATGTCATGGAATTTTTGTGCATGGCTGCTGACAGGACTGTTTCTTCTACTTCCCCCGCAATTATGTTGAAGCCATCCTTTCTGGTTTTCACTTTGTAAAAGCCTCATGTTGCAGAGCACATCACCACCACAATGCTTAGACATAATCTGGACAGGCTCGCCAGCCGTGCAGCTCTGAGCAAAGACAATAATAGACCTGGCTGCTTATAAACACACTGGAGAGTATAATTTCTCTCTCTTTACAAAATCCCCATCTTTCTGCAGGTTTCTAATTGCACAGGTGGGAAGAGAATATGCAATTAGGTCCACTCAACCACATCGTCATGTAACTGTGAGTGATTAGACAAGCAAATAACTATAAAATAGAATGTAAATTAATGTCCCTACAGATGCCAGTGTACGCGACGCTCCAAATGTTCACCCGGTGCTGCCTTGAGAAAAGCACAGTATGTCCCTACATTACTTGACTTCTGCAGACAGATGACACACAAGGGTGGTACAGGCTGTCGATACTCGGTCAGAAGATATTACATAATGTGGTCTCTTCAGCTGTTAGTTTTAAAGGTTTTCTCACAGCTAGGTTTCTACTTTTTGTTTACACACTGAAAATAAAAATATGTTACTGATCATTATCATTTCAGGGAAGTAAAAATCTAACTTTAGCAACTTTAAATAGGTAAATGCTACTTCTGTTTAAATGGTAAATATAAAGAATTACTGGCATTTAACCTCAAATCTGAAACCCAGGAGTCAGACTGACAAATAACTAAATAGAAAAATGCACTTTTATGCAATAAAATGTGGTTTATTGTTAGATATCATGATTCTGTATGAAACAATGGGATAAAACTAAAAACATTTTCAGCACCTTTTGTTTTTCTTAATAGTAAAAAATAAATCTGGAATCAGTGATTTTGCACTTGAATCGTGTGAAATCTGCCATTAAATCTCTCCAGTTTGTTTAAAAACATGACCTAGCTAATGCAAATTTAAGGCCTAAAAGAAAACTATTTTATAGCTTGTTCTCATTGATTTCTTGATTATCTACAGATGTTTGTTTTTTTTAAATCTTGCTGCTAACCCTGCAATCTGTATAATTAAAGTCCTTATTAGATGACCTCCAAGAAAAAGGAAGAAAGAAAACCACCTTCCATCTGATGCACGTGTAATAACACATCTGACTGTGCAATCAGCAGTATGGGTAATTGAAAATCAGGGAACATGAACTCTCACATGCAGCCAAATTCATCCACAGGTATTTATATTTGGCTGACATTTCACATCCCAGGGAGCTGATGGTTAATGGAACATGTAGAGTTCTCATGCGACTGTCTTCACTTTTTATAAAGTCCGATTCGTAAAAAAAAAAGAAAAAAAAGAAATTATTATCATGATGCCTCAGATGAGTAAAATCCCATGATCTGTTGCTGTTTGTCCTCATACTGTGCGGTCTCAATTTCCATCCCTGAACGGCAGCGATGTAGAAGTGCTGCGCCTGAAAGCCATTTGCCAACACCTGTGGAGTTAAATGGACGTATAATGGGTATCTGCACTGTCTAATCGTTGCGACTTGTTTTAGCACCCATTGGCAAAAGGTTAACAAAAACCCAAAGCTTTATGAAAAATTCTGCCTACTTGAAAATGCAAAAGGATCTGAAGTCTACAACGATTATGATCACACAAAAAATCTATACTGTATTTTAAAGTAAAAAGCTAAAATAGCCTGATAATTTATTATAATGTGTTAAACCACTTGTTTCTCTAAATTTCAGGTAATTGCTTTTTTCCCATTTTTGTGTTTATCAGCAATTATGATTTAATAATACAACCGGAAATTCATTTTTATATACAGATACTTTTGCATGGATGGAATAGTTTAACAGCGTTGCTCGAGTGGACCTACTTTTCCACAAGTGAGATGTTATTTCTTAGGAGATTGCAGTCACAGGTTATTCCTTGGCTGTCACGACCATTCGCAGAGTTACATTTGCAACTGTCCATCCATACTTAGACATTTTTATTGCATGAGATGGGTTTTCAGCTTCTTCGGTGCAGTTTCTCTTTAACTCGCCCACTCAGATTCTCTCTGTTTTCTCTTCCGTTGTCAGATGAGATGCAGAGTTAGTTCAGCCTATTTTGAAAAAGTGATACAGTTAAATTAAATTCCAATGAGCAACACAAACGTCAAATCGCTACCGGTGACTGTGCTTGAAATGCTTTCAAAGGGGAAATTGTAGGGCGATGCCAACAAACCAGGTTGGATTCGTGTTGACGCATTCCGATTGGCTGCCAAATCGCATCTGTCGTTCTAAAAAGAAGTGAAGCGGTGTGATTACTATCAGTCTTCTTGATTTATAGCATGTAATCCCATCCTTGTGTGAAACTATTTGAGTGGTCCGAGTTTCAGCCATGGCCTGTCCACTCAGTGTGTAAGGATTTTTTTTTTTCCTGTTCGGTCAATATTTTATTTACGAGGGTTTTTTTTTTTTTTTAAACAAAAGAAAAGGATTTGTTTCTGTCTTGAATTTCAATAAACAGATTGCTGCTGGATACAGTTACCAAGTGAAACAAATCACCTAATTAAAAAGAAATGAGCAGATAAAATCGATGCAGATCGCTTCCAATGTGGAGACATTTCTCTCTCTAGAGAGAAAGTGAGGGGACGGCAACAGCCAGTAAACATCGAGGCAACTAGATTGGAGGAGAAAAAAAACTGGCACCAATAACTTTAGAATGACTTTAAGCGAATGGCAAGTCTCTGTAAGTATTCGAATATGCAGGAGACAAAGCGCCACAGCTATGAGCTACCCATCAACACACAAAATGATGACACAGGGTGTAAAGCACAGAGGACATTATTTATCACCAGGGCATTTGACTGTGTTGCTGTTATTTAAAACATCAATTTGTGCACATAGCCTGATTAAAAAACAAGCAAAATGAAACAAAACAAAAAAATGGTTAAAAACAGCCTTATTCAGAGCATTCTTCACAACAAAGATAACACTGTTTCAGTCTAGATACAGTAGATAGAGATCCATCCATCCATCCATCCATCCATCCATCCATCCATCCATCCATCCATCCATCCATCCATCCATCCATCCATCCATCCATCCATCCATCGGGTCTTTGCACATGCATCCTGATCGTGTTCGCTGTAGCTTTTGATTGCGGTGAACACCCTGACAGCTGTTCCTCAGTCGCCCCATGCTTCAGCTAATTCATGTAATTAAAATCTAATCCTAGCTTTAATCTCATCAAATTGCCCACTGGCTGCTTTTGAAAAAGGCATGTTTATTATGACAAACAGTGTATAGAAAACAACTGCAAATTATTTGACAGAATAAATCGTAGCATTTCCTACGCATTTATCGTGACAACAAGTCTTTGCACGGATACAGTAGCAGGCATCGTTTTCCATAACCGATGCAGCGAGCGAGTCTGTAGGAGCGGAATTGGGGGGGAAGTCAGCAAGGATTTTTTCTCCAGTGGGAACAAACGGATTAGAGGCCGGCGACTCAGCAGAGTCCATTTAATCTACTGTATGATTTATTCAGTGTAACATTAAAGAAGAAATAAAGATCACAGTATGACATTCAAACTTATTAAAACCACAAATATTCTGTTACTGTAGCTGCTACATGAAACATTGTTATGTTATACCGACTGTAGAAACAATCTTTCCAAATGAATGTGAAATGACAACATGAAACCAACATATTTAAATATGATATCAGCCTTCGGAGCTTGTGATAAGCTTGTGCCACTGAATTCAATTTCTTGGTCAGATTTTATTTGCTTGTCTAATTAATCCCCTGCTCAGGGGCAAAGAAAACAAGCACGTGCGCAATGCCATTTGCTTAAAGGTTGACAGCAGCGAAAACCTACAAGATCACCTCATGGAGATGCATCTGCATTATTTTGCCACATGAGCAGAAACATAAAGGAAAGATAGGATTTAGGAGGGCAGTTTGTCATGTCAGTCTTTTATACTCTATTCTAAACAGCAAATAATTATTTTCAAGCCCGACATCAAAGCAAACATCCAAAAATGAGGACGTTGAAGGGGTTATTTTTTTCCCTCCCCGTATGAAAGTGCTGTGCAAAAGTACTGTAGCGCTTTCTAAACATTTCACATTTCTGAGGCCGAGTGCAGCTGCTCTTCATACACACATCTGTTCGCTTCTGCCGATGCCATGACAGTCGCTCTCAGCTTCACACTCATATTGTAGATAAATGGCGGTAAGGCTGTGAACTGGCCTGTGGTTTTTTTGTTTGGTTTTTTTTGTATTTTTTTTCCTGCTCAACTTCTGAATTTTGAATTTATTTAATCAGAGGGTGTTATTTCCTGCAGTGTTGTGAGGAACATTGTCACCATCAAGGACACAGCCTCCAGGTGTAAAGGATTTCTCACTCTTTGGTTGCATTAGTTTGCACCTCCCCAGTATCTTGTACATAAAGCTGGTCTGAACAGATGCCACAAGAATCGAGATGAATATCAAAGCTTGAAGTCTGTGACATTATGTGAGACTAGAAGGTGATCTGAGGTTTTTTTTTTTTCCAAGGCAAAGCTTCTTATTTTTAAGTAACAGTGTCTTGTCATCTACACGGGATTACATATTACATTAATTTGTCTGTCTGTGCAGTACATGAAATAACCTTCCTGACAATTTAACACCAGGAGCCAAGCCAATATCATTTTTGTGGTTAGACTTCAAGCTAATTGAAAATCTTTCATCCCGTAATGAGCATGAAATGTCAGAGCCAAAAGATATAGAACTGGCATTTAATCTGCTCCAGAGAACAATAACCCAATTGACAAGTGCTATAATAAAGACAGAATGAACATTGCTACAAAATTAATAGCAGAAATGTAAAATCTAAGTGGAGCCATGTCAAAAATTTACTTATTTTAGTGGAGCACATGTAGACATTTCTACTAGACTGAAGAATGCTTGTTTTGTTTTAATCAAGCACCAATAAGTCTCACTGGTAACTAAACAACAGACAACATTTATTAATGTTGTAATATATTAGAAAAAGGACACAAACCACACAGAGAAAAGCAAACAGAGACTTTGGTTTTTCTTAATCTCCGTGTTTTTCTCTGATAAAAAGAAATTCAGGTAAATAAAGTGACTAAATTATTTGTGGGGGTGGATATATATGTATTTGTGATATCGCTCTGTAATACTCCAACGCTTCATTCTGGCAGCTGCCATGACTCTGAGCGGGATGAGCGGCTTTGAAAATGCATTGATTGTATTAACAAGTGATTGACAGGTGGGACAAATAATATATGCGGCATGCTGAAACCGCCATGCGTAATGGACATGCTGTTACAGCCTGTGATCTCGCCCTGTTTTGTTGATTGCTTGTTGGCTGCAAACTGCGACAGATGTTTCTTACCAAACAATTTCATACACTCCTGAGCTTCAATCGCTGCAGGAACTCCAGGAGCTCAGGTATCAATAGGCAACCTGCAGTGTTTCATTTTTGATCATTCAATATTGGATTCTCAATTAAAAGCTGTGTGTAAGAATTCTTTTCATTACTCGGGGATTGTTCACAATTCTCGGCAAAGTGCTATTTAAGATGCATATCATAATTCCTTAGCAATATTTTCAAAGGTTATGTTTAAACCCTAAAACTTTCTGTTTAGTTTTATTGATTAAGTAAAAGCAGGAGGTTTCAAATGATTAACTCATTAGCTGAGCAGTCATTCCAGTTGTGCTCTCAATAATAAAAATAAATAAGTACAGTACATAAAGTAGCTCATGAAATGTATTCATATCCAATCATTGTTCTCTTTATTACAGATTTATTGAATGTTTATGACAGTTCAGTTAAGCGTGTGCAGTTCATCTGAAGTAGGTTTTTTTGGCATGTGGACTGAGAGCTCTCCCATCTTTCAGAGAAAAGCTTGTGTTTATTCCCACTTTGAATACCATCCACTAAAAGACAAAAGAAGGAACTTTAATAAGAGAGAACATTCTGAAATCTGCACGCATGCAGTTTGGTTCATATGTTTTTGGACAATGACACGTTTTGTGATCTATTGTCTAATTGCTTTTGAGCAATTGTGGAACTACGCATAAAATCCTTTGAATTAAAGCTGAAAGTCTGCACTTCAATCACATCATGATTATTTGATTTTGAATCCAGACTATAGACTATCGATACTTGTGTCTTCAGCGGCTACAATTTCATACATTTTGTTGAATAAAGAGACTTTCTGTAATGTAGCAGTAAAGGCCTGAGCATCAGCAGCGAAGCTGTGTGCAGCTTTCAGTCTGTTTGAGCTGCTCATTGCTTTGATTTGCTGCTCCACACAGTCCCAGTAGGTCTCACAAAGACCGGCAAACTTTGTGTAGATAAATCAAGGTCACAACTTACACCAGATGGTTGTGTGCTACAATGTCAGTGCAATACTTCTGACTGTCAAGCTATGAGGAGCTGCTCACAGGGACACAGGGACTGAACTAAAAAGGGGGGGAGGGGCTCCAATTCTGTCATTTTTTTTTCTTTTCTTTTCGTTGTGTGGTGCAAAAAAACTAGGCACTTTAGATACTCATGTAGTAATGGATTAAACAGCCTCATCAGAAGAGGATGTGTTTATTATTTTGAATTGAGATGTTTCTGCACGTCTTTTAAGTAGGAACTATTATCCCATCTCCTACTCACAACAGCCCCATTCCCATTTGCACCACCATAACTTTAGTTCAGGCCAGCGGGATGGCAGGAGTCGCCATGCTTGGCATTCTATCAAACATGAAATAAATATATAAATATTATAGTTCTATTTGTATTCTTGGAGTCTGAGTTGAATAATTTTCCATGGAACATAACTTCACAAAACTTGGCGCTTCCTGTGGTGCATTTCTGCCCCCATTACAAGTCACCATTTAGCCCAGCAGGAGAGCAGAATCCCATGAATAAAATCTTTTCATGTGGGAATCATGATAGAAGAACGACAAATAGAGCACTTTCTTATCCACAAGCACAGCGAGTGTCAATGAAAGTGATGTTGTCAAAATATGATAATGACACAGCACCAGCTGCAGCCTCTCTTAAAATAGAAAGTCCAGTTCTACAATGCAACACAAGGATTTCTTTAATCCTGCGTACTGACAGTCAAAATTCTGACCTGAGCTGCTTTTTGATAGTTTTCTTTAAATCAATAAAATCTTTTTAATAAAATCACTGTGAAACGCTTTATTAGGGTGTTATATACAGTATGTTACGCATTTAACACTGTGAAAACATAGAAAGAACATCAAGGAAGAAACTATGTGGAACTTTAATTCACATACAATACTGTGCAAAAGTCTTGAGCCACCCATCATCCTGAGCCACACTTTCTTGTAACTTTTTTTCTTGTTATGTGGTATTTTTTACGGCTTTCTGAAGGTCCTTCATTGGACTGCTTTGTCACAAGAAAACCAGAACGGAACAAAAGGCAGCCAACACCTGAAGAAGCTTTGAATGTCCTTCAAAAAGCTTGGAGAACTGTTCCTGAAGCCTACGTAAAGAAATGACAAGAACACTTTGGTGGGAGACTTCAGGCTGTGTTGAAGAATGAAGGCGGTCGTAGCAAATATTGATTACTTGCAGTGATTAATTGAGACCTGAAAACATACATGGAAATACAGTAGAGAAGACAAAAGCAGAGTTTGTACAATTATGACGAGCCTGAAAGTCAATATTTGCTACGACCACCTTCATTCTTCAACACAGCCTGAAAAATGAACTGAACTACTGTATTTCCATGTAGGTTTCAATGAATCACTGTACCCGTTGGTCTACTTTCCTAGCAAAGTATAAAGAACTGAGGGCTGAGTCAAGACTTTTGCACAGTACAGTACAGTATAAATTCAGATAGTTCAGTACTGTACACTGAGTTGTATTTAAATATTCAGTGTCAGCAGTGTTCCTTAAAATGGGCCTATTATGCTCATTTCCATATTTATCCATACACTTTCTACACAGTTCATAATAATCCCTTTTTAACTTATACTGTGCAATCGTGAAGTCCCTCAGTTCATCAAGTGGTATTAGCTCTTCTCCCTAAGGCCACCTTCCCTTCTAATTGGCTGCTCCTTTCAATCAGACAGTTTGAACGGCAGGTGGGCGGGGCCACTAAGCCGACCTCATTATTTGAAAGTTTGGTCATGTTTAATATGAGCATCCACCATAAGGCCACTTCAGATTATTCCAACCATCATCGCCTCCCTTTATGCTTCCTGAACATACAGGTCTCACAGTGCCTAGAGCATCTGTGCTTTATGATTAAGGTGTGAGCAAAACAAAGCAATACTTGTAATATTAAAATCTGATCTAGTTTCTCCCTGTAATTGAAAAGGTTTACAGCTTTTGCCCACGTCACCCGATACAACATCCCAGTGTGCCGCTTTCAGCTTACTTTTTTAAGTGCTTTCAGAGGATTGTTGCAGTTTCCTGGTTCAAACCAGGCAGCTTAAAAGATTATTGAACTCATACTATTATCCATTCTGCTTTAAAACAATTCATGTCACTTTTTTGGTGCGCAATTA
Organism: Apistogramma diplotaenia; assembly: GCA_015052665.1. Taxonomy (NCBI): domain Eukaryota; kingdom Metazoa; phylum Chordata; class Actinopteri; order Cichliformes; family Cichlidae; genus Apistogramma; species Apistogramma diplotaenia. The sequence goes on along the minus strand of VOQJ01011650.1, from coordinate 9,733 downwards.
AAATCTAACTTTGCGTACAGCAGCGAAAAGGAAGTGCTAAAAGTGATGGTGTAAGTGAAAATTAGATCTGTATATGATGTAACGTGCTTTCTTTGCTTTTCTCCTGCATCCATTAGTTCAATTCAGTCATATTATAAAGCCATACGCTCAGACATTAATTTAGAGCAACGCTTCTAATTGGTGTGTTATTTCAGAAATAAGAGAACAGCAGCAGCTCCAGTTAAAAAAGAAAAAAAGAGCTTGAAAAGACTTACCAATGTACTGGTTCCACTCTGGATCCAAATCAGCTTGATTGGCCAGGCAGCCCTTCATGACATTCAGGCAGTAATTCTTACAAGGCTTTACTGCCGGCACGCTCTGACAAAAGGGGCAATACAGCATCTTTGTCAGCGCTCGAATACATGCCGGAGTGCTGCTAACCTGCAAGGACACAGAATGAGACAGCCGCCATTAGCATCTGGATAGCTCCCGTGAAACACATGATAATTATAGATCTGTGTTACTGGAGTAACTGTGTCAGTTACAGTAGTCGACGTAATTTATAGCAAGAAAAGTGTCCAGTAGAAAACTTCTGAAAAGTTTTATCGTGAAACTATTGTAAAAAAAAAAAAAAGTTTGAGTTATTAATCAGGAATGCTCCTCGAGCTGGGACAAGAGACAGTTTTTGCTGACCGAAGACTTTTAAAGAATGCCCTCGTGCAATCAGTCGCTGCCGACGAGCATTTCATATGAGGAAATTTGGTCGGTCTTTAGACAAAGTCAAATATCTACTTGCCCACTCATCAGAATCTTATTTTAGAATCTATTTCTATTCTAAAATGTAAGGTTGTCTCACTCATTAAAAAATACAAAGCCCAGGTCAGACAAAGCCACACTTCCCTGCCTGCATCCACCCGTCATCAACACCACCTCCCATGTTCCAAATGTTAATTTGATTTGATTTTAAATTACTAATCTTCCCAGATACCCCTTGGAAGCTGTAGAAGTACCCTCTAGGATACAAGAACTGCTGATAATCAACCTTTAGGCTACTTGGATGAACAGTGGGTATTTAACTGCAAGGAAAAATGTTCATTCATGAGTTCTTATGAAAATGAAGCAATACCTATAACAA
>VOQJ01011647.1:0-14937 GCA_015052665.1 Apistogramma diplotaenia | reverse complement strand
AGCCTGGTTCTGCTGGAGGTTTCTTCCTGTTAAAAGAGAGTTTTTCCTTTCCACTGTCGCCAAGTGCTTGCTTATAGGTGGTCGTTTTGAATATTGGGTTTTCTCTGTAAGTATTGTAGGGTCTTTACAATTAAAAGCCCCTTGAGCCAACAGTTTGTTGTGATTTGGTGCTATATTAATAAAACTGAATTGAAACTTAATAATAAAATAAATGGAAACAACAATACACAAAGACTGGCACAAGAACAGTGCAGCCGATAATCAGAGGCTTTAATACAGTTGCAAAAATTGTTGTATATTTAGGTTTCAGAAGTAATTACTGACTTCCTGTTCTGATAGTGGTCCGCTGTTGTGGCCCTGTGGGACTGTAGAGTTCATTACCCACAAGAAAGTGAGTTGATGAAACTGCTATTTTAAGGTCCTTGCGAGATGATGAAAAGTAATTCAAAGTTTGGCTCGAGGAACGAACGTGATGTGATTTAAATGCCCCCTCTATCCCTGCTACAATGGTCCTCTATTATCACATTTAAAGCAGCATTCTCATCTTTCCTTTTAGATTAATATAAAAAACATATTTTTTTCCAGCTTAAAGCAGCTGTAATTTGTATTTTTGCACTTTTCAAATGTAATTTTTGTTGCTTTACAGCTGCAGTAGTTATTCAGTTGAATTCGGTTTTATTTATATAGCACCAAATCACAAAAAGAGCCGCCTCAAGGCATTTTATATGGTAAGGTAAAGACAATAATACAGAGATTAGCAGCAAATTAATCTTTGCCCGGAAAAAGCACAGATGTATTGTGATGAGTTCATCTGTGTTTAAATGTAATAAACAGTCAGAGAGAACATTAGAAGAAACTGAAAGTGTCTTTGTTTCCCTATCGGTCACTCTCTAAAGCCTCACTGTTCACTCACCAAATAAACACAAAGACAGTGAGCATTGTGCCTGTGCTTGGAGACGAAGATCTTGTCGTAAAGTACTGCCCATAGATTTAATGCAAATTCTTTACTGTGAAAAAAACGTCACTAAACCCATTGACAAAGTTACTTAAAAATTAGGTGAGCGGAAGCCTAATGGTTACTGCTTTGAGGGAGGATGTATGGTGGATACTTACTAGGGGCGTGCGATATATATATAATATCTTAATTACATAATATCTTAATTACCGTATTAATGATGACATTATTGAGAGTGCTAATGACTGGAGAAAAACAACAATTAAAACGCCTCCACTCCACAAATCCACGACTTTAGTATAGACTGCTGCGCGTGTGCATTGAGTGTCCATACTGTGTGCTAGCTAAACAACACACTTAAAGCTAGAAATGAGCAAACACTGGAAGCTAGTAAAATATAAAATGTTTACAACCACATTTTAATACAAAAAATCGTCTATTATCATTATCAACAAAATTACAGAAAATATCGGGATATCATTTTTTGTCAATATCGCACACCCTGATACTTACACATTTAAAAATGCATAAATAAAGTATCTGCCCCATTAACAAATATCTGAATAGTCAAATATTTGGGAATAGCCCTAAATATTTATTTAATAACTGAACATGGCATATGACCATCGCCTTAGGTCAAGGTTAGTTAGGCTACAGCTAGTTAACATTTAGCCTGTAGTTTCTAAAAATCCAGCTTTTCCCCCTGTAGAGTCGGCCTATTCCAAGACAAAAAGGTGACAAAATATTGGCTGTAAATCCTTCCTGTGGCCATAACCACAACTCAAACGTGTAAATATGCAAATGTTTGTTGCATAGTTTAAAAATATGTTTCTGTGTTGTGCTCGGGGCCTGTTTTTATTGTCCCCCCCCCCACAAAAAAAGAAAAAGAACATCAGTTATTCTATCAGTAAAGCAAAGCTAAATGATAAGCATGCTAATGAAACATAGAAATGTCTCACTTGTTAGGATCCTGCTGTGTTATTGTTAACCTAAGATTACAGCTGAGCCTTGAACTGAAAGTTAATGATAGTAAACAGTCTCTGCTGGCCAGTCTCTCTACATTATCCGACCACTTTGACATGTTGTCAGGGTTGATTGACACTTGTCTTCTTCAGTCTAACCTTCTCTGCCCTCTTCCTTACTGTCCCCTCCACCAGCCCTCAGAGCGGCAGATTGTGGTCGGCATATGTGCCATGACAAAGAAATCCAAATCCAAGCCCATGACTCAGATCTTGGAGCGCCTTTGTAAGTTTGACTATATTGACGTGGTCATCTTTCCTGAAGAGGTGATCCTGGAGGAGCCGGTGGAGAGATGGCCCCTCTGCGACTGCCTCATCTCCTTCCACTCCAAAGGTAAAAATGACAGTTGAGTTGTTAAAAAGTGCACAGTGGACACTTTTATTATTTACAAATAATGAGGGCAGTGCATGTAAGTAGTCCCATTATTGCCATCCACTTTAAGTTTCCAGATTGTTCTAAATGTGCTGTTTGAGCTCAGTAGTGGGGATATTCCTAATGTGGTCATCCCAGGCACACAGATGTGGCTGTGGGCACAAAACCTTGTGTTTGAGATGGGCAGCCAGTCAATTGGTTTAAAAGCTGAAAAATGAGGCTCAGTTTATGATTTTATCACTGCTGGTAAATCTGTCAAATATAGAGCAAAGAATATAAAGCTGCATCTTTTTTATATGGTCTACTGTGCACACAAAATACAGTATTTGTGTCATTTTCCCATCAGACTCTGGTCCATCTGTGTGTGAATGAGTCATTAGCTTCATTTTTGATGTGATTACATTTTGAGTTTTTCAGTCTTTCTCAGGACATGAGGATGCATTGAGTCCTGTGTTTTTTACAGACGTGTCTCCTGTGCAGACAGAAAACACCTCTTTTTTTAACTTGTTTATTTAAGGAACTGATCCCAAATTTATGATATAACATTTATGATGAAACTTGTTTCTTGAACTTTCTGTTGATGACATTTAGGCTTGCCTTTTTTGGTTCACCATCACACAGCCTAATTCTTTAACCCATTGTTGTTTGCAGTTTTATCTATTCACAGCACTTCCAGTGGATGCTCCTGTACGCTCCTAGCAGTTGCTCCCATTTTTGTGCATTGGATTTTGCAACCAAACAAAACTCAACAAGTTATTGCTGTATATCTAAACAGAATTTCATAAAAAATCATTACTGTGCTGTTTGTAAATGCTGGTTGAGCTTGGACTGATGAAAATGTGTTTTCAATTTCAGGTTTCCCTCTGGACAAAGCAGTGGAATATGTCAAGCTCAGGAATCCACTGCTCATCAATGATCTCAACATGCAGTATTTCATTCAGGACAGGTACAGTCTGAGTACACATACACACACACATGTACACACCATAGTGTGGCCTCCTTGTCGTGTCCCCTCATGCCAAATGTGTCATTGTGTAATATCAGCTTAATCCTTAAGGTCCATTTACGAAATGCCATTGAACTGTCCGGGTTGAATTTACAAGCACAAACTTCAGCATTTTCCCTACATCCGAGTTAAACTGAAGGGTGAGCTCATTCCTGCAGTGGTTTGCAGATAAGATGGGAATCATTTTCAAACATTTGCATCTCTCTCTGTCACGGTGCTCATGCAAAGTGCATGCTTGTAATGAGTGGATCATCCTTTTCTTGCCAGAAGAAAATTTGGACTTTGAAGCCGACTTGTTTGCATCATTTTCAGAGCAGTGAGGGGGGGTCATGTGATTTTAAAAATGACATTGCTGGTTTCACTTATATTCCATATTCCCTCATAATTGCCCAATTCTTATAATGCATACACTTCACAATGCGCATGAATTCTCAGTACTTTTGTTCTTGGAGGCTCACTAATTCCAAGTGTTCCGTGTCAGGAGGGAAGTGTATCGGATCCTACAGGAAGAGGGCATCGATCTACCGCGTTACTCTGTGCTGAACCGAGACCCTGACAATCCTGAAGGTGGGTCTCTACTTTTTATTAAAGAAGTATTTCGTTTCAGCAGAACAAAATAATCTAATATTTTGTTACATCTGTAACAGAATGTCCCATAGAGAACATCAGTAACCATTAACTGCCATATGTAAGCAAAACTAAATGGAGCTGCTCAGCAAAGTGAATTCAAAACCTGAGTCCTGCCTTTTGCAGAGTGTAACCTGGTGGAGGCAGAGGACCATGTTGAGGTGAATGGGGAGGTGTTCCATAAACCCTTTGTGGAGAAACCTGTGTGTGCAGAGGACCACAACGTCTACATCTATTACCCAACATCTGCTGGAGGAGGCAGCCAGAGGCTCTTCAGAAAGGTACCTGTTTATCATTGAAGCAGAAAAATACCACGTATTGAGATTCTTCAAACAAGAAAGCAGAAAGATTACACCGATTTTGCTTTTATTGCATTATTATAATAATTACCTCTGTGTGCTGAAGATTTACTGTCACTATATAAATAGCCAAACTACATATAAACTACATATGAATTCTATGTTTTTGTCTCTTTGCTGTAGATAGGAAGCCGTAGTAGTGTGTACTCCCCAGAAAGCACTGTACGGAAGACTGGATCTTACATCTACGAGGAGTTCATGCCAACAGATGGTACTGATGTCAAGGTACTGTTGATATTTATTTGGCTTTCAGTAGAGTTGTTGAATTGATTTTGGTGGCAGCTTCCATACTGGAAGAATAGAAAAGATAAAGTAATGAAAACTGAAAATAATTTCAGCTGCTCTGAGACGTCGTTTAATTTTCTTGCCTTTGTGGTGTTTCTTAGGTTTATACGGTGGGCCCGGACTATGCTCATGCTGAGGCCAGGAAGTCTCCGGCACTGGATGGGAAGGTAGAGAGGGACAGCGAGGGGAAGGAGATCCGATACCCCGTCATGCTGACCGCCATGGAGAAACTGGTGGCCCGCAAGGTCTGCCTGGCCTTCAAGGTAAACGGCACACAAAAGGCACCGTGTGTGAATGTAGTGAGTGTTCAGTGAGAGTCACTAGCCTTTTGAAACTGTGGTCTCAGTGCTTTTCTTATTAATTTATCACTGCCTATAAATGTTCAAGATCTACACAACTGTTTATGTAATGAAACACCATTATCCAGCTTGGGTACAAATATGAGTGAAAGATGTAACTACTTACTTATATTTCCTTAAAAAAAACCTAAAGACTCAAAGCAACTAAAAGCATTTTTTTTTAGCTTGTTACATAATTATTCATGTCACTGCGTAGTAACCAAAAAAAGTAGATTATTCATAAGAAGTAGAATTTTATTTGGAGAAATGTATCACTTGTCAGTCTTCACAGTGGCTTTAGTTGCTGTTTTCTATTCTGTATATCTAATTTTCCCAAAGTTAAAAAAATGATACATTTTTTATAATAACTTTTGTATAACTTTTATATAATCCTGCTCCTGTTGTTGATTTATTTGTTTGAGTGTGTTTTCTGCTCAGCAGATAACCACATTTTCAAGCATTGTGTGATTTTTGCTTTAATGCTTTTGCTTGTGTGATCATAGCAAACAGTATGTGGGTTCGACCTGCTCAGAGCCAACGGCCATTCATTTGTCTGTGACGTCAACGGCTTCAGCTTTGTCAAAAACTCCATGAAATATTACGACGACTGTGCCAAAGTCCTGGGGTAGGTGTTCCTACTTTTCTTATTCATACACACTTTTTACCCTATTAAACACTGATCTGTAACTTTCTGGACACACATACTCAGTTTGAGAAAGACAAAGCAACAACTGTGTAATAAAACTTAAAATAAATATGCGATGTAATAAAATAAATAGAGAAAAAGCCAAATCAAACAGAAGAAAAGTAGTCACTCATTTTGCTTTCAGTGGCACCTACCATGTCTGAGTGTGTTAACAGATTCAGTGCTGCGATCAGCTTTTTAGTTTGTTTTACCAGAACGAGTAACCGAAGCCTTACAAATGAGGACCTGTAAGGCACTGAAAATGAAGCATCACTGTACTGATGGGCACTAGACATCAGTTGACAAAGCTTATCAGGCACTCTTCTGAATTTCACATAAGTGAAGGAACAAACATACAAATATGATTTTGGTTGCATGTCACATGTATCAAGTAAAGTCTGATATTATAATAACATGATGACTTGAGCTTTGCTTCATATTTATTAAATCTCCTGATTCCAGTGCACTTATTTTAATGGGTTTTTTTTTGGCATCTCCAGGAACATGGTAATGAGGGAGTTAGCTCCACAGCTCCACATCCCCTGGTCCATCCCCATGGAAGCTGAAGACATCCCCATTGTCCCAACAACCTCAGGCACCATGTATGTACTGAGAAACTAAATATTTCCTAATGGTGTTCTGGGAAAAATATGCTGTTGAGTGAATCCCTGTAACATGAAATGTCGTAGGAGCCTGAGTTAGTGTGCAAAGGTTGAAAAATGGGGATGAGGGGGACAACTTGCCCATCACTGGGGCTGAGGTCATTGAGGTGGTTAAACAGCTCCTTGGTAGCAGGGCTTCTGGGGTAAATGAGTTTTGCCCTGAGTTTCTGGAGGGTCTGCATGTTGTAGGGCGGTCTTGGGCAGTCTGGACCAGCTCTTCATGCTCTCGAGGATATCTGAAGAAAACATTAGACTTTCTCCAAGCTGTGGCAGTATGGGGTGTCTGGTTGTTGTTGCTCTTTCAACTGCATTGCTGGCAATAAGTTGGACTTGTTTCTGGTGGGTGTATGGACACAATTTATAGGCATAGCCAAGTGGCAGAAGGCTTTCACTTTGGTGGCCTGAGAATCTGGTGGACGGATAGATGGCCGACCACTATGTAGTTACGTGCCTTAAATGATTATTATTGGTAATCAAACAAGGTCTTCTTTAGCGTCATGTTCAAATACTTTTGTATTCAACATAATTTTAGGTTTTAATAAATTAGGTTTCATATTATTTAACTGAAATGTATTTAATACTGTAGTACTTTTTCTCTATTTGTGTAGTTTCAGCCTTTACTTAAAAATTCACAAATGGGATTATGTGAAATTTTCAACGGATTCCAAGAATAATTCGTAAGGAAAATAATTGTCATGGGAAAAACGTACAGTTAGTTGGGTTCACTGACCTACGGACTTCTTCCCACACCCAACACAGCCTCAATCAAGCCTCAGTCTGATGTGTCATACATCTCTGGTCTGTTTGGGGTTTTTTTTCCCTTTTCATTTCACTGTCAAATAAACTTCTAATTTCTCCAGGATGGAGCTGCGTTGTGTTATTGCCATTATCCGGCATGGAGATCGCACACCAAAGCAAAAGATGAAAATGGAGGTCCGCCATCCTCTGTGAGTCACTTGAATTAAGCCTTTCTTTTCCTTTTTAAACCATTAGAGGTAAATTTCTACAAGATGTATTTTACACAGAAGGAAATGAGCAAATTTAAAGGACAAAAAGATGTACTCATCCTTAATACTTCACATTAAATCAGTTTAGATATAGAAAAATGCAGGTCGTAACACTAACAATTTTATATAAGCTACCTAACAATATATGCGCATTTTCTAAGGGAATAAAGACAGTCCAGGTTTGAATTGAGAAGTAGCTGATTGAATGTTGCTTTTACGTAAAGAAAGTCCCCTCACATATTCAACCTGGGGTCAAAGGTTGGCACCGACTGCTGTTGCAAACCTCCTGGTCATCCGGGGCCCTTCTGTGTGGAGTTTTTGCCTGCATGGGTTTCCTCAGCCTAACTGTGTTCTGCTTTTTTGCTCTTTTTATCCTCAACAGATTCTTTGAATTGTTTGAGAAGTTCGGAGGATATAAAACAGGAAAGCTTAAACTCAAAAAGCCAAAACAGCTGCAGGTGAGAGAGGTTGCTACGTCTTTTTCCCCATGCTAGCTCTGATTTGTTTGCTCTTTGGGCAGCTTATGATGGAATCCTTTTTAAGAATAATGAGGTACTTTTAGCTGGGACACAAACATTCCCATGTACTAAGCATTATAATCATCACGGACCACAAACCTTCACTTACTTCTTGTCTAAATATTTGTGCTTAGCTGTCTAAATCCGCTCTCTCACACTGCATTCATCCTGTCACTGTATCCAGTTGAAGTGTCTTCAGTGTCACACTCTATTGTCTCAACACGTTTTTAAGAACATTTGCAGAGGTTTCAGTATTAAGACTCAAGCCTCTGTGCTTCCAGGAAGTGCTGGATATTGCTCGCCTGCTCCTGGTTGAACTGGGCCAGCACACTGACTGTGAGATTGAGGAGAAGAAATCCAAACTAGAGCAACTTAAGACTGTTCTGGAAATGTGAGTGACATTTCACTTCAAAATCTAACACTCTTAAAAAAACAGAACAAAACCAAAACACACATCATCGTTCACCGGCCTCCCGTTTCCTGTCATCATCAGTCATCAGCAGATTCTCAAGCTTCTGCTGTCCACGGTGCAAAGCTGTCTTCATCTTTCCACATTTTCACTTTCTCATACTCACAAACACACATTCACCATGAAAACGCTTCCTCCCTCTTGGCTTGTCTTTAACTGCTTTATCTTTTCTTCCCTCCTCTATCTCTCTGTTCCACCCACCCATCCTCTCCCCCCCCCCTCTCTCTCTTAAAAGGGAATCCAGCTTGAATGACAATCAGTACGCACCCTCTCCCTTCTCACTTTAAAGGATGAGGTTTTACTACCCTCCTTTTCTTTAGCCAACTTGGGCTGTGTGTACAAAATATTAGGAATATTACATGTCAGACAAACCAGGTTGATTGAGGCACAAATCTGTGACTTTTTCACTCATTGAAACTCTAAAGGATGGGGAACAGTTATTGCATGTGTAAGATTAGGCATTTGGAAGATATTCCTAATGTTTTGTACACTAACTGTATACTTAATTTCCATTAAACTCCATTCAGTTCTAGCTATTAACACCAGACACATACACAGTCAAAATGTCTGATTATTTTACTGTGTTTCCGAGTGTGTACATCAGCGTGTGTGATGCTACTTCGTGTGCATGCTGTCCTCACCACCTATCAGCGAGACTCTAAATCTGCTAATGTCGTCTTCCTCCTGCCTCAGATCTGTATTCTAGTAATTTGGTGGTGCAGTACTCTGCACAGGAGCACAGTAACAATGACATAAAAGACAGAGATGATCAAATTTGCAGTAACTGCACTGACACTTTAAAACGCAGTGACATCACCGGTTGTTTTTAGAGTCTGCATTTTGAAACCTCAGTGTTAACATTTTGGCTGCAACCAAAATGTTTGCTTTTTGTGTGTGGATACTGAGTTATCAGATAACACCAGCTGGCTTGTTTGGCAAGCCACATTCACAAACAGTGCGAGTGCAGTGCTCACACACACACATATCTACTAATTAGTTTTTAGTAGCAGACTAATAAAATACTAGAATTATACTCAATAAAAGTGAAGTAAGAACATCTTGGACAGACGACACCACGCAGCAGGGCGTTTTATTTTTCACATGATTGTAAAATACAAACACGGCAGAGTGGCCTGTTTCAGGGGTTCGAGTTGATTTAGCTGAGGCATAGCAGATATCAGTTGACTGTAGCTGCTTGTAGGTGTGCTTGTCAATTAAAGCAGCCACACCCCTGACTCCAGTATGAAGGTGGTTCTGTGGTGCTGTGAAATCTGTTGTGACTATTCAGTTTCAGCCAAAACTTTATATTTTGTTCCAGGCTGTGATGTTATGAATTGTCACATGGGGACTCGCTCACCTTTGGAGCCAGTTGCCCCTAGAAGGACTGCAGTTTTTCTCATTTGATGAGTAAATTTAAAATTAATCTGCGTCAGCGAAATGCACAGTATAGGCACCTCTTAAAGCCTTGTGTATACATGCCCCTATGTCTGAAGGGCATAAAGGCATGTATATGCATGATGTGAGCTTATAGGGTAGCATGAGCTAAAGCATTACATAATTTACAGAGTGATTGTGTTGCTTCCTTTAAGACTTGAAGCCAGTCGCTGAGACGATAAACTCATGAGGAAAGTGTTCGGTGAGTTCACAGAGCGAGGGAGCCGATGGCCACTTTAATGACACTTTGTCTCCAGATGACACCAAACTTTTCTATCGATGTCCACAGCTGTTTTCCCTTGTTTCCTCCCTCGCTGTTTATAGACCTCTTTGTAGCCTGAAATAAACCATCCTAATCCAACAAGCACCACCTGTCTGATTGTTCTGAGTGGTCTTTTCACTCCTGCTCACATTCTCATGTGCTCTCACTCACAGACACACAATTAGACTAAAACAATACCTGGAGTAAATGTTTAACTCCAAAGTGACTGAATTAAAACAATTGCTAATATTAGTACTTACTGTAGCTGTGTGTACGATCATAGTGTTCTTATCTCCTTTTAAGCTTGTCTTGCCATAAACGTGGAATGAAAGTCAGACGCGTGTTTGCTGCTAAACATTTGAACAAGATGGGATGAAATCTGTCTGACCATCTCTCTCTGTGTGCATATCAAACTTTGTTGTGTCTGCTTGATGTCCCGTGTGTGTGTGTTCATCTCCACCAGGTACGGTCATTTCTCAGGTATCAACAGGAAAGTCCAGCTCACCTACCTGCGTAATGGCAAACCTAAAGCATCCAGTGAAGAAGAAGGTGAGAACTAAGACGTTGTGTGTCGTGGGTCACGAAGATAAATTATATGTTTATAAATAAAAAGAAATGGAGACTGGAAGTTAGCGTGTCATGTTGGTGCTTTTTGTTTTTGTTTAATTTTTTGAAGAACAACATTTGTTGCTGCTTCGTAGCAAGAAGCTGAAAGAAGTGCTAAACTTTCCTCAATGAAGCAGATAATGTTTTTGGCTGTTTTCAGTTTTATTAGACAGGATAGTGCTGGATAGGCAGAAAATTAAGGAAGACAGAAGTATAAAAAGTACAGGTCCTTTGCTGTTCTTTGTATCACTGAGACAAACCAGAATGATCTTGAGATAAATGTATTACTCTAGGCCTTACCTTTTTAGTCTATCTCTGATTAAAGGACATGCAGTTTTATCTCTGGCTGCTCCCCTGGTTAAAAAATTGGGCATAAATGAATAATAAGGCCACAGAAAACATTTTGGGAATTGATTATTTATATGAAAAGAAAAATCTGGTGAAATTCCAAAGGTAACTTTCTGCTTCTTGTTCCCAGATTCTAAGAAAGATGGCCCATCTCTGCTGCTGGTGTTGAAGTGGGGTGGGGAGCTGACGCCTGCAGGCCGGGTTCAGGCTGAGGAGCTGGGCAGGGCTTTTCGCTGCATGTACCCTGGAGGTCAAGGTACCAGTCAGACATACATACTCTAGCCTACAAGATGTACTTGCATATAATGGCTCTTACGGCTTCTAGTCAGGTGTCAGTTTTCAAGCCTGCCTTTGTAGTTTCTAAAACCACCACCATTTGCAGTCCCCACACTGGATAGGAGCCATGCAATCAGTGTGCCAAAAGGGTCTGGAAGGGATGGCTGTTTTAGAGTTGACAAGCCAGATTTTCAGGCTTCCAGCTGCCACTCTACCTTTTTTTTAAAAAATCCCAGTATGGCTGACTCACCCTTGTCGAGAGAAGGAACTTTAAGTGTTGCTCAGTAACTGTCAGTGAATTTATATTGTTGCAGTTGCATACATCTGCAAGTTCGAGTAGCCTGAGATGACCAAATTGAGGATATCCACTGTTATCGATATTGTACAGAGCCAAAAGCAGAAATGGCTGAAAAACTGAGCATTTAGAGAAGTCTGAAGCCCGAGCCTTTGGCTCACAGAGGGTTAATTAGATATGTTTCATCAGTTGAATTTTTGGCCAGGTTTAATATGAACAGTCACTGTTCTGACTGTGGTGACTGAAGGTTTAAAAAGACCACAGGGAGACAAGGCTAATGTCTTTTACACTGAACAATCATTATCAGAAAAAAAAGTTATTTGAATTAGGTTGAAGTTGAATTGGAATAAAATAACATGAAGTTACATGTGGAAAAATAAATGTGACTAACTTCAGTGCAGTCACAGGTGTCAGCACAGTCACTAAGGCACTTCCTCATTTGAGCTTTACAGTTCTTTCTTTGTCCTTCTGTTTTTTAAATCAAGGCTTTAAAAGTGTTCAGAACAAACTGAGTGAACTCCCTCCGCTGATGAAGACCATGTGGTCAGTGCCACAGTAAGCAGGGATTATGATCTGGAGTTAAGACTGTACTGACAACACTGGCTTAAACAGTCTGATGTGGAAGGTTATTGAGATGAAACAAACATGAAGAATTCAGACTGTAGTAAAGTATCAGGATAAAAATGGGAATCAAAGGACATAAACAAAAATTGCAATCAGAGGGTAATTTATTAGGGACACCTGTGAAATCTAAGGCAATGCAATCATCTGAGTCATGAAATGTATTTTCACAGACGTAATAACCACTGACATTCTCAGTGACGTGTTCAATTAGCTGTTTTTTATCAATTCACTGTTGAAGTGGACTGAATAATTACCTAAATAAATAAATCTGTATAGTTGTCTCACTGCAATAGAACATCCTTTTTAATAAAGGTATCATTTATGTAAGCCTTCTCCAAAACTAACAAAAAAAACCCAACTGGTAAAAACACTGCTATAAGCACACTGCCACCTAGCGGCTGTTCCCTGTAGTCCTGCAGCTGGGAGTGGCCTAAAGCACATCTGAGTAAACCCAAATTGTGTGTTTTCTCTGGTCAAATTTACCTTGACACACTATCAGTAAAAAGGCACTTTATAACCTGTAGGGTCTTAATTTTAGTACTACCTTCCTACTTAAAGGTTTGTTTTATAGTGCATGCAAAACTCTCAGACTGATTAGACAACCTGAAGCAGAACTAAAAGTAGGCCTTGTGGCTTCTTCTTTTTTCTTTTTTTTTTAAATAAAAAGAAGACGGTTTTCTCACCCCAGCCACTGTTTTCAGTCCTCTTTATCCACCACAAGGTTTGTCGATTAACTCTACTCTTCTCTGTTGTTGTTGCTCTATGTAAACTACTAGCCGGTAATCGCCGGTCCCTTGGCTGCGATTCCCCTATTGACTTTGGTAAGAGAAGGGTTTCCTGGAAATCACCGCTCTTCCGCTCCTCTCTCATTCTGCGCGTTTGTCGCTCCGCCCACTAACGTGGTCTGCTCTCTCCTCATATCATCATGATTTTGGTTCATTTCACATGACGACTAGTCCTGTTTGTTTCGGATTGCTGTGGATTGCTTTGTTTTTTGTGTGTCATTGTTGATGTGTTTCCACGATGATCCTCCATAGCAGACATTGTTTAGGTCACCTGCCCATTCATATGCAGGCAGCTAAAGTGGCTGCAGTTTGTTTTTCAAAGCTAACGCACATCATCTCACACTAATCCTGCTGCATTTTTTTCACGAGTTGTTGAGATGTTGTTTGATAAAGCCTGTGTATTTTGGCCTGTGTTAGAGCTTTAAACATGGATATATCTCCACTGTGCCCCAGATCTGTTGATCTTTACCAACTAAGACATAGTGGTACAATGTCAGACTACCAGTTTGAAGAAAAATGCATGAAGCATCAGTGTGATTTGATCTGTAGCGTTACTATGCTCCCCCCACCCCCCCACAATAACATTGTATACTGAGAATATTAAAAGACTGTCTTCTTCCAGAGAAAGGTGATCTAGGGTATTTAATCTCATCTGCAGGGGAGTTGTCTTCACAAATTTTTGGGGACTACTAAACATCAGTTCACTTCACTTTCACTTCATTTTATTCTGTTTAAGTTTGCATTAAAGTGAGATGAATCCCATCAAAATCTTACAAGCCATTTTAAAGAAAATACATTTGAACTGAAAGTGATGTTGCACTTGCACAGGTGCTCTATTGCCCTCGTGTGCCAATATTTAATAGAAATCTTTGGTACAATTGGGTACAATCAACACTAAATTTTTTTTCTCTGTTCTTTCAACTACCTCACCGACTCAGCCGTTTCTTAAAGTGTTGTACAGTACATCTGAGTGCTGTAATCATGCCAGTTAACTGTGATGCTCCACTCTGTGTTCAATGCCACAGGTGACTATGCTGGATTTCCTGGTTGTGGCCTCCTACGCCTGCACAGCACTTACCGCCATGACCTGAAGATCTACGCCTCTGACGAAGGACGGGTGCAGATGACAGCTGCAGCTTTCGCCAAGGTAACGCTGTCACTATATTGGAAGGCTAAACTCTGTATATAAAACATAGTTAGTGAAGACATCCTGATTGATCTTTAGGAGAGCTTTTTGAGCAGCATATCACTTTGCATGAATGAAACCCGCTTAATTCTGTTGTCTCTTAGTGATGAAATACTAATAACTGTATCACATAAGTAGCAAATGCTTTGTTTGATTTCCTTGTCAGTGTGAAATTTATGTTCACACTAATCATCATTAAATATAAGAATTTATTTAAAACTGTTGTGTATTTTTTATTCAGATATGTTACTGTTATGCTTAAATCACGTATTAACCAGGGAATTAGTCACACCCAACACCCACCCCTCACTGACACATCTCAAACACACTGCATGCGCTCACCATGCAGAGCAACATGTCTGTTTGTTAAAGGGGGGTGAGAAAAAGATGTAGAGAATTGGGGAAGTCATCTGCAAGATCACCAAGGTCTTGGGAAGGAATTTGGAGCCTTGGGGTCACAAGGTTATTTTTGAGGCAAGTGTCATAAAGCTGTCTTTCCTTGCCTCTCTGAATGCACTCTGAAAGTTCCCTCTTTGAACTTAGGATGCAAGCTGTCATGTTATAGTGGTGTAATTGCCCAGCAGGGGGGTTGTTGGGCCAAGTTAATGTAAACAAAGTGAGCCTTCAGGGGGATGAGGTTCCGGATCGGGGGAAGTAACTTAGAGAAGGCATGATCTGGTCATCTTCATTTTGTCATGTCATAACTTATGCAAATTAACCTGAAGGACATAGGAGGAGGCTGACTGGTCAACCTGTAGGAAATAGGCTTGATGGTGTGGTCCACCAGTAGAAGACATGCTCAATGGTGATTGGTTTCA
>VOQJ01011646.1:36981-52174 GCA_015052665.1 Apistogramma diplotaenia | reverse complement strand
CTGGGGCAGGCCAGGCATGTGTGGCGCACACCTGGACGAATGGCAGAAGAGGTCCTTTGACATTTCATCTGGCAGCTGCACACCTGAACAGACGGCCGATGCCTATCGGGCCCACATCCTCTCCATTCAGTATGCATGGGCAAGCTCCCAGATCTCTCAGGCCGGCATGGCCAGCCTGCTCAGGACCTGCTCGGAGCGCTACGCCGCAGTGCTGGACTCAGATGACCCCCGCACAGGGCTTAACAACTATGCAGAGAGCGCGCTCCATCTGGCCCGCAGTCAGAGGAACTGCAGCGACAAATGGGAGTCATCCCTCACCAAGGAGAGCGTGCTGGAGTTGCCCAGCGTGCAGAAAATGATTCAGGCAAGGATGGGAGGTGAAAGCCTTCTGGTGGCACCAGCTGATGTTAACATAACTGTGGGACAAGAGGGCAAATCTAACTCCCTCAGTGCTCCCTTTAAAACTGTGCAAACACCGCTGCTTAAATCAGAGGTTAAAATTGCTGCCAGTAACCCTACTAATGTTTCCTCGGTGAGGCCCAGTGGTCATGATGGGATCTCAGCTAATCCAAACTCATTTCCCCGACCTCCAGCTCAGCCACAGTCTGTGTTTAGTCGTCCTTCTTCAGCTCTCTCACATGTAAACCCTGGCCCCTCAGGGGTCACACAGTCCTCCTTCTTTCCGTCCTCTAACACATCTAAGCGGAAACATTTTTACAACACGGATGGAGGTGATGTTGCCAGGGAGCAAAATGGTAGTCAAGGGTCGTCTGACCCACGTGCTGGTGGCGCCTTCAAAACAGCTCGCGAGCAGTTCATTGTTGACCAGCACCGAAAGCACTCGCATCAGCCTCAGAGAGCTCAGCCCTCCGGGATGGCAGCAACTATGAAGAAATCTCTCGGTGCCAACAGGCCTCGAGGTGCGTTTTCTAAATTTGTGTCTCCGATTCCACGACAGGAAGAAGAGGGAAATGTATCGAGTCGTAATTCTAATCAGGAACCTCAAATCCAGGATGAGCGTCTGAAAAACTTTGAGCCAAAGATAATTGAGTTGATAATGAGTGAGATTATGGACCACGGGCCCCCTGTGGCCTGGGATGACATAGCAGGTCTGGAGTTTGCCAAGACTACCATAAAGGAGATTGTGGTTTGGCCCATGCTGCGACCTGACATCTTTACTGGACTCCGTGGCCCCCCCAAAGGCATCCTGCTTTTTGGACCCCCGGGAACTGGAAAAACTCTGATAGGAAAATGTATTGCTTGTCAATCAGGTGCCACCTTCTTTAGCATCAGTGCTTCATCACTTACATCCAAGTGGGTGGGTGAAGGAGAAAAGATGGTGCGAGCTCTGTTTGCCATTGCCCGCTGCCACCAGCCTGCTGTCATTTTCATTGATGAAATAGACTCTCTGCTGTCCCAGCGAACAGACGGGGAGCACGATTCATCACGCAGGATCAAAACTGAGTTTCTGGTTCAGCTGGATGGAGCGGCCACGGCAGCTGAGGACCGCATCCTGGTGGTGGGCGCCACCAACCGGCCCCAGGAGATCGACGAGGCCGCCCGGCGACGCCTGGCGAAGCGATTATACATCCCCTTGCCCGAAGCAGCCGCCCGACAGCAGATAGTGGTAAACCTCATGGCACAGGAGAAGAACCAGCTGGGAGAGCGCGAGCTGGAGAGCGTGGTGACAGCCACAGAGGGCTTCTCTGGAGCTGACATGACTCAGCTTTGTCGAGAGGCAGCACTGGGGCCCATCCGCAGCATTCAGCTCAGTGACATCGCCACCATCACCGCAGATCAGGTGCGACCAATCCTCTACAGCGACTTCCATGAAGCCCTGAAAACTGTGCGTCCCAGTGTCTCATCAAAGGACTTGGAGCTGTATGAAGAGTGGAATAAGACTTTTGGATGTGGGCGTTAAAGTCTCTTTTGCCTGTGTTCAGGTTCTGGGTGTGGAAAGAAATGGAAAATGGAAAGATCGTAAATATGCACATGCTTTGTTCTGCACAAAGCGCGCAGAGTGGGAGGACCCACGTAAAAACAGGAGCACGCAGTCTCATCAAAAAGCCTAAGATATAAGACAGTTCTCTTAATGCAGTCATTTGAATCAGATGTCAAATCAGTTTTGCTGTGGCTAAATGTGTGAAGACCCGAGAATCATTAAACCAGTTCACTTAATTTTGTCTCCTTACAAAAATTGGGACATAAATGACAACAAGAAAATAAGAAAAGAAAAGAGCACCTATTGGCTATCAGTTAAACCGATGTTTTAAACATCTGTCAGTGCATCTGTGGAGATTTGTGTTGATTGTGTTATATTGAGCAGGTGCCTCTTTTATGAGTGTAAGTCCACTGTGTTATTCTCTGTACGAGCGACCACCTGTTTTACAGTTCAACACTGCTTGTGAAGTTCAGGGTGTGGTGGCATGAAGGAAAAATGAGCAAAGTCTTTTAGGGAGGAATATGTTTTTCAAATGTCCTCATTCCCATTTTGTGCTCAGTGAATATGTTCCCAGAAGATCGCATTCAGCTTTTTGGTCATATTCAGGCATTTGTGCCGGTCAGGCTGATTTTAATTCCCCTGTTGCTTTGTGATTTGGTGGTAGGCAGCATGTTTTGATTTCCATTTAAATCCCATCGAGTTCTTCACTCCCCCTTTGGAATTCATCAAGGATAAAGATTCACGACGGAGGCATTTCTCTCTGTTTTGTTTTTTATCAAGATTTAATGTTTGGTTCCTTTTAGCTAACTGCACGGCCAAAATTGTATTTGTTCCCAATAAATTTCTTTGTCACTCACATATCTATCTTTCTTTTTTTGTCTCAGAAGTGACACTAAGCAGTAAGAGTTCATCTCTTGACTGTGCTGGCGTATCTGCTCTCGCTCTTCCCTCCCATCTGATCCACAGAGGGCAGTGTGATCACATTTGTTTGAGCACCACAAAACAGTTTGCCACTGTCCTGAAATGTTCCTGAGGCTGGATGTGCTAACCGTATCCGCGGAAGTTGGGCAACACGGAGAGTATCCTGGGTCTTGGGTTAAAAAAAAAAACAAAAACAAAAAAACCCCATCTTTGCCTGTCTTCCTGTTAGTGATTAAGACAGCGGTGTTATTGCAATACATCCCCTTTTTTTTAGACAATAAGCATGTGGGGCCTTTATTTTTTAGTCCTGATCCGTGTAGTTTGTGACTAAGTGTTTGATGGCTGAGAAAAAGAGATTTTTTTTTTTTTTACATTTTTCCAAGTTAAATGCTTCAGTGATCACACACACACACACACTCTGCCACTGAAGGAGACCATTACAGATTGTGCACACATGAAACAAAATCTCATGTAAATTTCATCAAGAAATCTGAGAATCTGGAAGACCATGAAAAAGGGCTTTCATTTATTTTTCATATTTTTGTCAGGTCCCTGATAAATATTTCATACTTGTGTCGTTGGCCACTGTATAGAAACTTTGTTGAATTAGCCAGCAGTGAAAGTAGTCACACACACCCCCCCACGGGTGGGCTTCTCCGAACACGGGGACTCCTCGCAGCTGGACCGGGACAGATGTGCAGAATTCCTCTGGTGCTGACGGGATCTATAGAGTCCGCTGAGTGTGGACTGAAAACTGTGCCATATGTTGTAAGCTTGTAGCTCAATTTGAGTGTGGCTGTGCAGCAGTGGTCACATCTGGGGCAGCGTGGTCACGAACACATCACACAGAACATTTACTGGGAAAGAAACAAGGTCATTTTACGGAGTCATTTTTAGAGCTTCTTATTTTAATACTGATTAAAACAGATAGAAATAAATAAGTGCTCAATGAGGCCTGTTGCATTGCTCCCTGAGTTTACGTATAGACAAGAACTACACACTATTGAACTCAAGTAAAAGTATGAATGTAACAATTAAAGCTACAACTACAAGTCCAGCATTTAAAATCTTACTTTATGTGTAGTATAAACATAGGAAAAGTTATGTCTTTATTATTTCTATATTTATTTAGAGTTCTTATGAAAGCATACGCTGTTTTAGTCAACATTTCTTCCAGCAGTGTATTCGTATTGTGCAGCTGCAGTTATTTGCAGCAGGGTCCACTAATTCCATACCGCCTTCAAACGGTCTAATAGGAAAGAGTACATCACGCAGTTCTGCGTCACCAGTGCTTTATTTAAAGAAAAAATACTGTGTGCCACCAACCATGAAATTAGAGTGTTTGTTTCTTATTACTGATTTTTTTTACAGTGTTTTACTAAGGGGCAGTCTCTGGAACCGAAAAAGTGACAAAATACTGCAGTTCCTCTAATGGCCACTTGAGGCCGGTTCTTAAAGGGAGTCAATTCCCACTGACTCCAATTTTACAATGTCCAGCTTTACTGTGTTAAAAAAAAAACATACTTACAGCCTCTATGGGTAATTTCCCCCCTCATAACAACTCTGGCAGGGTGAATTTTTTATGACTCATCCACCTGAATAAATCAGCTTGGGTCACATAAGAATTGTGCCTGTGCTGTGGCCTTTTAGAGCATCTTAATGGATTATCTGACTAATATTACAGACCATCCAAGAAGTTTGCGCTTCAGTTTTGGGGAGTGAAATTAGTATATTAGTAATATATTATCACAGCCATACCACACTGAACGCGCCCGATCTCATCCGAATTTGCAAGCTGAGCAGGGTTGGGCATAGATGGGTGACTTCCTGGTAAAAGCAGGTGCCAAGAGGCTGGGTGACTGTGGCTCAGGCAGTACAGCAGGTTACTAATCAGTAGGTCATTAGTTTGATTCCTGGCTGCTCCAGCCTATGTGCCAAAGTATCCTTGGGCGAGCTACTCGACCCTAAGTTGCTCTCCAGTGTCTCCCTTGGAGTGTGAATGTTAAATAGAAAGCACTTAGGTGTGGAACAAAGTGCTTGGCTGAATATACAACTATACAAGAACTAGTTCATTTAGTATTTTACTAGTCTGTCGCTTAGCACTAATTAGCCATACATGTATGTGTGTCTGTGACTTTGCTCCTGTAAACTATCATCAGTAGTCTTTTCAGCTGTTTCGTCTTTTGTATATTGTCCAGTTTGCAGCCCAGTTTATCTTGTAATAATTCTATTTAAAATGGTTAAAATTCTCAATCTGAAAGGTAGCTGTAGCTCTCACATAAATGTATAGGAGTAAAAGAATACAATAGTTATCAATGAAATGCAGTGTAGTGTACACTTAGAAATACACAAAGTTCAGCTAAATCAAACCTGTACTTAACTGCAGCCCCTGATTAAATATACTGAGATACTTTCTGCTGCTGAGTATTTTTTTTCCTGCAAAGTATACAAACACTTTCCGTCCCCGTTGCTCATTTATAAAGAAATATCTTTGCAATAATCAAACAGAATTCCTCAGATGTGGAATCCATGTAAAGAAAGACCAAGAGAGGCAATCAAATATAATCTCCACATGTAGAGAAATCCCGGTAAAAGCAGTGATCACATTTGCAAGGTTTGCAGTAAATTCTATTCTATTATGGTCTCTCATTAATGAGCCACAGTCCTGTGAAGTGTGAGAAATAGCAGGTTTTAACTTCTTGTTGGAACGTGTTAAAGCCACTACTCTGGTTAAGTCTGCTTCTTGAAGGAGTATTTCTGTCCAAGGCTGAAAAGGGAAGTGAGATTTGGGATTCTGGCAGGGCCAGATTTGGTTGGCCAGATTATCCCTCTCATGCAAATGCCCTCCCTCCCCTGCTGGGTCCTAGTCAAGCGTGGGGGGCTCAGTGCTGGCCACAGCTGCTTCCCGTTTCTGCTAAATCACACAGCAGCCATCTGGACAAGGCTGTCTCAGAGCAACGCTGCCGAGCTCCTCCGCCGGCCCCGAGTGAGCATCTCCAGACAGGCCTGGCCCTCCGAGTCCTGGCCCCTGCCTTCTGCTCCAGTGGCTGATCCTCTCTGTCCCAGCTCTCCGCTGCTGACGCTCCTCAGAGGACCATCCAGAGTCTTCAGGTCCGGGACGGCACATGCCAACATGCTACATATGTTTGTGTATGTGTGTGCATATGGAGAATCTCTCTAGTGATGCACACCTTTTTTAATGTGCGTGCTACCAGCACTCATTTAAACACAAATACCCTCTGATATTTCATTCTCTTGGTAGTTTTTAGGTAATAGGGCAAAATGAAATTTTAGTTGAATTAGTATTTGCTTTATTCTGCAAATTCTGCACACTGTGTGTAGGTGTTTATTTTCTCTTCCCTCACTCTTAATTTTTTCACAGCCTGTTCATTTATTTTGCACAAATGCCAGTCATCCACCGCTTGCTGCCCTTTTCTTTGACAGGTCGAACTGAGCAGCATGAATGACATGTAAAGTTAATTATTTCAGAGTTTTCTCAGAGTTTGAGGAGCTCGTGAAGAGAGTAAAATACGGGAAGGAATCTGAGGGAGACTAACTCCGAGAAACATTTCCCGAACCCGACCCTCATTTGTGATACATTTTTATGCGGACACGTCCACATTTCTTTGACACGCGGATAATATGAAGTCCGCTTAAAAAAAGCTCCTTAAAAAACAGAAAACACTCCCCCCACACTCTTTGCATATATAAAATATCTTTATTGATATTTTGCAAGCATTAAGCTCCCTTCAACTGAGGTCAACTTTGTTCTCATCTCATGGGTCAAACAATTCTTAGCCATCAGGTGTGAAACAGAAAGTCCATGGTAACATTTTCCTCTGATAACACTAAAAATAGCTTCCAGCAGCAGTCATGGATCAGATCACGTTGTACACATTTAGTACAGCTGAACAGAAAAAAGATGCAGCTTTGACTACTCTAAGAGACAAACATCGATCACTGTAATAAATACAAAAAACAGACAGGCATGTAAATGTTATATAAATAATGTGGAGTTATTACAAAAACAAGAGCAGGTTGAAACCTTATGAGGAACTGTGGGTTTATCTACACTGATTGTTATGTTACTGATTGTATTTATGGTACAATGGGTTTGCCTGCACTGGATCAACATTTTTCTGTCATTCAGAAGTAAGGCTGTGACTCCGATTATTTTAATTCTTTAAAAAGAAAAAAAACTTGTCGAGATGTTTATACATTTACACACACGGGTGATGTAGAAACTGAGAGCAGTGGAGAGCAGTAATGGGTTGGTATCAGAAATGAAAATAAATGTTTTTTAATAGTTGTATACATTTTTTGTGTGTCAACAAACATGCAATCCTTATTAAAAAACACACAAACATTAACAGTGTATTTTACATTATGTATTTATATTAACTTATTGCATGTGCTTGTCTGTGATTGAGTGTGTGCCATGCTTCCCATCCTGTGAAAGTGTGTGTGTGTGCGTGTGTGTGTGTGTTCTCCGGTTGAAGCGGCTCAGTAGCGATGCTCTCCTCGCGTTATGTGAGAGGAGAACTCGTATCGATCTTGACTCCGGTGCCCGCAGAGGTTGCACTCGAAGGGGTCTCTGAAGCCGTGGCAGCCCATGTGAATGGTGTACATGACGTGGTCCAGGAAGAGGACGCGGCAGTGTTCGCACCGGTACGCCCTCACCTGCTCCCCATCGGCTGTCACTACTTTGAAGCCCTCGGAGGCCATCTCCATGCCGGCCCGGATGGCGTCGAACTGCCTCTGCTGCTCCTCCTTCACCAGGGGCAGCACACCGTTCCTCACCCCCTGGGTGATGTGGTTGGTCAGGTAGATGAGACCGGGGGCTGCTCCGCCTGGGCGATCCTCGTTGTTACTCTCGGTGTCCGTGGAGTCCTGGCCGCTGTGGCTGGGCGAGCCGTCCTTCTCGCTGGAGGCGGACTTGGAGTTGGAGAGCAGCAGCAGGTTCTCAGCCGCACTGTCTTTGGCTGACAAGCCTGTCCCCGTGTGGCTCTCCGTCACTGGCTTGTGGAGGTTGTACATGGAGCTGAGGCCCACATCGGAAGAGGCCGGGGAGGTCTGAACTAGAGGCCGGAGCGCCTCGGCCCCTAGGTAGCTGATGGCACTGTTGATGGCCTGGTCAATGACATGAGGCTGGATCAGCTCGCCTGCTCCTCCATCATAAGAGAGGTCTGACAGACGTTTGTCTCCTGAAGAGAAAGAGAAACAGACGAGCGATGTGAGGGTTGTACCTCACCAACACATTTTCACCTACATCTTATCATCTCACCATCTCAGCGAGTCTCTCTAGCTGAATCTGGAAATGACCCACTTCAATCTACCTCTCAGTGTTCTATTTTTCTCCCTCTTTTTTGTGGATATGAATCACCTAAATGCACCATATTTATGCAGACTCACACACTCAGTAAATATTTAAATGCTAGTTTTGTCCAGTAGCAATTAAGCAAATAACAGGTACAGTCTTCCACTGCACGTATTGTGCAGTTAGGCTTGCAGAGAAAATGCAAACCTAATAAACACAAATAATCACAGTTACATCTTTTTTTCCAGCAATAAGCAGCGATATTGTATTCACACAAAAGAAGCAGATTTTAGCCCTTACCCACAAACTTCTGTGGCATAGTGCTCTTACGTTTAGCTACATTATTAGCTAGTCTGTCTAGCACCAAGGCTCTGTCAGATCCCGTCTGGCTCAAGTCTTCCCTCTGCTCATTCTGGTTGCTTTCTTCCTTTACTACTGGAAAGCAAGACAGAGAAGTAGATTTCAGCGTCAAAGTAACTGGAGTTTATCCTAACACATGCCCGATGGTCATTTTCTCACAGAGCACAGAACGGACTCTTCTGACATATGTGAAGCACTTGGTTTATAAATGTAACATTTGCTCATGATTTTCTGTTTCTGGGCTTTAATGTAGAGCTTCACAGAACACTGTGTATGAGGTTTCTGAACTTCTAGTGGACAAAGAAACTGACTCACTCAGCAGGGACATCGACATGAACCTGCATTTAAATGGAAGTTTGACCTGTCTTGTTTTTAGTAACAAAGATAGTGACTGAGATACACTGCTGTTCTGTGCTGTTTTGCTGCATCCCGTGCTCAAGATAAAGTAGGTCATTAGATTTGGGTGAAAGTTAAGTGCGCGCCTCGTGAGGCACCAACCTGTATAGATGCTGTTTTGCAGTCCCATGCACTGGAGGTAGTTGTGACACCTCTCTTTGTGCTCTTCGAGAGAGCTGCGCTGCTTGTAACTCCGCCCACAGTAAGCACACTTGTGGGGTTTTCCAACTGCCAAAACAAAAAAACACACACACAAAAAAACAATACAGTAACATCAGTGAAAGCAGTGGGGGTGTAATATTTTATGTAAAGTCTGTTATTAAATGGGTTAAATGCCATTTGGTTAGTTTTCCATTTTGATTAGAATAAATAGTGCTGATTAGGTATTTGGCACAACTAAGAAGGAAAGTGCACCATCTACAAAAACATAATTGACAAAAAAAAAAAAAAAACCTCCAAGGACATGTGATTCCCTGTGCAAGAACTTCACAATTAGACTTTGATGTGTTGGGGTGGGATAAGCATGGCTGTAGATACTGCTGAGCTCACATCCTCTGTATTTATGGGGAATTCAGGAAGCAACTTAGAGTAGAGCTTATATTGTACAAATTGAAACCTAATTATGGAGGGTAGCTTCTTTTATTGTTCACTAACAAAATAAAACAATAAGATCTTGCTGATTTCCAACAACTTAAAAAAAAAAACCTTCACCTAAATCCAACTATAACAGAAAAATATAAAAACCCCAAATATGAAAAACACTAAATTCTTCAGATGTTTGGGGGAAGGTCTGAGGGGGAGGCGAGGGCACCTGTGCGGTACTCACATCTCACACCTCTGAGCCACTCAGCTGCATTATTGTATCATGGAAAAGAACAAAACTTAATCCTTGTTTCGTGAATGCTCATCAGTGTGAATCCACAGCTGAAAATACTTCCATAAAAATAGGAGTGAATAGCTTTTTAAGGAAAATAATTTATTGATCAATATGGAACCAACGAGCTTAGTGCCAAAAAATTAGTTTCCAAAACCAAATATTTTCCTATTACATTATACTGATGCAGGGACATTAGTACGCATATCTCAGGCATAGCTGTCCCCAGGTACAACAGTCTATACCAATCAGTGTGTGAGAAAATATTCATCACACACATCCTGATGCTTTAATCTTTGTCTTATTTCTTATTAATACACATACATGTGCAATTACATTTAAGTTTAAAATGGTAAAATCATGAAGGTTATTCCTTCATTTTCTCTTGAACTGCTCAGAGGTACAATTCTGTTTACACCCAGATTACACTAACATGTACTTCTGCAAAGCATTCGCCAAAAAAAGTGACACCATATCTACACCCTATCAACTTCCCTTTACACAGCCCTGAGCTGCGTGTGCTGCAGAAGAGGCTGTGCCGTTTGTAAAATCTTCCACCATAAGTGCAGAAGCCTTCGGGGCAGGTGACCTGTGCATGCTCACCTGAGTGTGTGCGTAGATGGCCAGTGAGGGCATCTCTTCTGCGACAGGCGTAGCTACACAGGTGACACTTGAAGGGCTTCTCCCCTGAGTGGAGCTTGATGTGACGCAGCAGGTTGCCCTTCTGAGTGAAGGAGGCACCGCACTGGCTGCACTGGAACGGACGTTCTCCTGAGGACAAGAACAGAAACAGCGGACACACATTACTGCAAAGAGGCACATAAAAAAAAACAGACAAGGAAAGAACAGAACCAGAAAGAGCAGAAGAAAAAGAATAACGTATGTTTTATCGGCAGCTAATTTTATGTTTTTTTCTTTTGATTTTTAAGGTTTTCCTTGAGTGCATTGATGTGACTACATTAGATCCCTCCACTGACAACAATAAAAGTCTTCATCTTTTCTGTGTGGATGGAAAAGCTGCGGAAACGTGCAGGTCGCTGCTCTACAAGCACGCCGAGCTCCAGAACAAGCTGGATGATGGAGCGTCTCTGGGGCAGAGAGCGATCCAGCAGCTTGTGGGAGGGTTTCACAGCAGAGTCACACTCCATCTCTCCATGCTCCCCCTGCCCCACCGACTTCTGGCGCTCTGATCGAACAAGAGCCTTTCAGACTCAGCCTGCCAGTTCCGTAATGCACCATTGCCTAGGTCAATTTGATCTGAAAATCTCATTTTTTCCTCTTCTTCGTCTCTAAAATAAGAGCGGCACATCACAATGCAAATTCAGCCTCATTTGAATAAAGCGAAGGAAACACTTTGTGTTGAGAGCCAGTCTTCCTGATCAGCGCTTCTGGAATAAACCAATATCCATCCTCTCCGAGTGTTGTGGCATTCTGTGAGAACGTTTTAATATGGCTTTTTTTTTCAAAGGCCCCCCATAAAATAAGAGTCACCAGTGAAGCAGCAAAAATATATAAAAAGGGAAATTCATTAAAAATGCATTTCAGGAGCAAAGACTCACCACAGAATATTTTCTATTTAAATAGGAGGCACTTCATTATATCTTTTATTGTACTTTCTTTTGCATTTACATTAGTCTACTGTTCCTTTCTTCCATTTTGAGTTTCATTAGTTTCTAAAGCTTGACAGTTAAGTGCCTTTTTCACAAATGTTCCCCACCACTGGTTTGGCTCCATTACAATAGAATATCAATTTTGAATTTTGAAAAACTTTTAATAGCCAGATAATTGTCACTTTGCAGAGATCCCATTTAATTGCTGCAGATATCCTGTTTCTCGACTGAGGCTATGTTTTCTTTGGACCAAGTTTGTCTCTGCTACTTTATCACACAATAACCTGATCAGTTACTATCGCTTGTCATGCGGCAAGTCACAGACTTTCAGATAAACAATAATGAATGCTAATCCTAAGAGTCTATTTCACGCGCGATATTGGGCTCCGCACGATGCATACAGCCAGATGCAAGCATGCTACAAGTGAGTGTGAGGAGGACTGCAAAAGAAGTTTGTGAGTCTATCACTAATGTTTGTGTGCATTCAAAGATACAAAGCTACAGCATGTGCATAGTGACATTTCTTGTGTTCTTGTAAAAATTTATGTTTAGTTAAACAGGTGGAGGAGCCACAGCACCCACCTCCCTACCCCTAATCCATCTTCTTGTACTAATAGTGAACGTGGGTGCAAAGGAAGGGCAAGAAGTGTTGCAGACGGCTTACCAGTGTGGCTTCGCTTGTGCACCATCAACACATTGGGGCCAATGCAAACTATCCCACAGATATCGCACTTGAGCTTCCCGTTGGGCAGCCGGATACCGCCGGCCGAAGAGAAGGCCTTGGCTTCGGGGCTCGGCTGTGAGCCGTTCACCTTGGCCCCAGAGGCATCGATCACGCGCAAGTCTTCCGCGCACTCCTCCTCCTCCACACCGTTCATGTCACAGGCCAGCCCATTCTCCTCATCACTGCGAGCCTCAACTTTAATGTTACAGGCTGGAAAAGAGGGCAAGGGGGGGCCACGGTTTAGAATACGAGCATTTTTCTTTCATGATGTTAGATACTAAAGATGGGCAATTTATCAGTGTGATATTGATACTGAGGCATGAGAACAGAGTTGTTTATCCTGACATTGTGTTAGCCTATTTGAATATTCTCAATGATGAATTCATACTTTTTTAAATCTTCTGGAACTGATCATTTAAAAATATCTAGTTGAGACATGGCTTCCTTTTTCTTTTTTTGAGTGATTGCTCTTTCTTCTGATTTACAGCTATTAACCTGAACTTATAAAGCCTGGCTTTATATGGATTTATTCCTATATTGTTTTCATTGGAGCTCTGCACATTCTCACTCCAGTTGGAATAAGCACTGTAAACTGTAATACAGGAACTGCAGCCGCCCTAACTAAGACACCAACAGCTTTGTAATGGCAACTTCCTTTAGTGCACGTTTTCTTGTCAAGAGGGATGCAGCATCAGCCTTTATGAAACTTTCCCTCCTATTTCAGGCATGTTTTCTGAATTCGCCCTGAAAAACTCAACAAACTCAGCCCACAGCCTCCACATTTAAAGGCAGCATTCTTTACAGGGATACACAGGTAGACAGCATGTTCTACTGTTTGAGGACATCTGTGATGAGATGATGAAACATGCCGATCATCTCACACCATCACACTTTGGTGAAGCAAATGACAGCAAGATAAACAGGAAACAGAGACACAGGAAGCAGTGCGAAACTAGGGACGAGCGCGGTATCTATCATAGCAACAGAGCGAAAAACACAGATATACAGGCATGTGGCCTTTTCATGCTCTTATTAAATTTTGCAAAGGTCTTCATGCAATTGTATACATTCCTGTCTTTTATAGTGCAGAAAGCAAATGTTGCATGGCTCATCAATGCCTGCTCTTATCTTATCTGTGGAAATGTGTATCAGATGCCTGGAGTTCCAAAGGAAAATAAAAGTTTCCAGTGTGATTAATTTTCCCACCAGAGAACTTAAGAAACATTTAAGAGAACTGGCAGATCATGTAAGTCCCACAGCTACCAACCTGTGGTTTGCATGTCACAGTGACAGCCTGATTTCCCCATGCCTCTACCTCTGTTTGTACAACTGAAGAGGAAGAAGTGGAAATCATGAAATATAGGAATCCATGGAAAAGGGGAAGCTTCACAAAGAGGGCCTGTCTAACTGAAATACCAAGAATTATGGAGAAGTGACAGAAAGGGAAGCATGGGAAAGGAATTGTAAAACAGCCTGTAACTGAAAGAGTTTTTTGTTTTTTGTTTCTAATGCAGGAGTGTTGTTTTCACCGAGAATCACTGAGGGGACATAAATCCCCTAATGTATGTTTTCCATGGAGGGAAAATAGTGAAATATGAGAAGTGTGTAGGACACTCCATCTCTACATTTTTTTATGTTGCGTGACAAATAATCGAATCTGTTCAACTGCTGAGTTTATTGGAAGACTTGTATTTTGATGAGATAAAAGATACACTAACTGTGCAAGGAAAGTAAAGGAGAAGAAAGGAAATGTTTTGCTGTCTATAATAACAAAAGTGTGCTTAGGATGCTAAACTGGCCATCATTTACATTATAAAACCAAGTAGGATGAGCATTCATTTAAGTGGGAATTAACACAAAAGTGTGTCTTTATGTTTTTAGTTTCACTTATGAGCTCTCTGGTTTTACAGACATTAATAGGATTAAAAGTATTTATTTTTACCATTTTTATAGGCTTTATGCCTTAAAGAAAAACTATAAAATATGTTTCACCCTTAATTTCATCAATAAACTTTATCTTAAATTTGTTTAAAATATAAAGATTTCAAACATGTATCTATTACTTTTCACTATCTTACGACTTATTAATCAATCAACTATTTCACATTAGATCAGCTAAAATAAAGATTACTTTGTTTAACTAGCCTACATTTACTAGTATCTGCTAACTATTAGCTATCATTAGCTAATCACTTACCCTTTAGTCTGGTCAAATTTGATCTATTGGAACCATTTATTTGTGAGTTTTAGCAAACTAATGGAACAAATGTATCTATAGCTTTTACCCATGTAACTGTTAACTACTGTATTTAGCTGGTTTATCTGTTAAGCCTCCTTCTGGCGAATGTCATCTACTGTCACTTGTCAGTCATTTATCTGTTACTTTTGGCTAGCATTATATATTTCTATAATTTGTCTATCACTTTTAATGAACTAATTGAGCAACTTATCGCTTTCACCATTCATCTGTTGGTTTTAGTCATCTAACGCTAACTTTTCAGTCAAAAGCTAACTGTGTCTCACTTGTAGGTTATGTGCACTCTCGGGAAAGGAAATCACTGGATGTGTAGCCACAGTCATCGTTTTTGGAGACTTTTGGAGAATTACATTTATTGCAGAACTGTAAGTCTGTAAGATTCTCACTTTAACCACTGAGTTTTTTCCTCATTCAGGTAAAATATTTAAATGACTATGTGTCAGTGCATCTTAGCTGAGGGATTTTTTTCGTTCATTGCAACCAATGCATTTGTATTTGCATATCACAGAACTCGAAAGCAAAACTCCATAAGTGGCTGCACCACTTCAACCGTCCTAATTGAATTGATGGTTTTAGCCACAAAACCTCCAACTGCCACAGTGTTGTGGATAATTACAATTGTTCTTAAACATCAATGGACATTGTAAAATTGCATAAATTATGCACACAATAGCTTTTGAAAGAATTCTCTGCTATAAAAAACAGAACTGATCCAAGTAGAAATCATTTTAACACTCATGCAGGTGTACAGTTTTAGGAAATGGTTGAAACAAAGCAGGACAAAAAAAAAAA
>VOQJ01011645.1:0-10897 GCA_015052665.1 Apistogramma diplotaenia | reverse complement strand
ATCGATAACTTGTTTGCTAACTGTTTACTGTAGCTTGCTGTCTAAGTCTATTATTCTGCAGCTGAGGAGTCGCCGGGATCACCAGCGCCCCCTGCCATAGTGTCTCTGCAGCAGTTTTATGATGCTCAGCACAACAATACGTTACACACATACAGTTGTTGATTAAAAACACTGTGCATTATATACACCAGCTAAAATATAGAATTTTAGTTCATATAGTAAAAGTGTTGGAACATTTTAATAGCGACGTGCAGAGGGACAGCAATACAATCTCACTGCATAGCATGCAGCACAGTTAGCATAGCCACTGGCAACAACTATGCCGAGCCTCACCACAGATTGGCCAATTGGGTATTGTGCAATCCCTGGTGAGGCTCAGCGGGCTGGTGCCTCACCGCCGTCTCTTATTATTATTTGAACAGTAAATGCGAAAATTCACAGTGAAGGATCAGTCCAGCACTGTTCAAGTTCACCTTCTCCAACAGTTTAGCCTGTATTAATTCACTCAATCCACTGCTATCACGAGGTGCTTGAAAAGTACACATTCATATTTTTCACAACCACACTTATAGTGGCATTATTTGAATAAATAATAAAGGATACCACCAGCGCATACAAGCAGTATAACAATAAAGTGTTGATTAATAAAAGTAA
Organism: Apistogramma diplotaenia; assembly: GCA_015052665.1. Classification (NCBI taxonomy): domain Eukaryota; kingdom Metazoa; phylum Chordata; class Actinopteri; order Cichliformes; family Cichlidae; genus Apistogramma; species Apistogramma diplotaenia. The sequence goes on along the minus strand of VOQJ01011645.1, from coordinate 10,243 downwards.
TAGAAACTGCAGAAAAACATAGATTATAGCTACAGCATGATTTATTATTAATTCGATCTTCACAAGATATTTTCTGTTGTTTTTGGCACTAAACTCTTACACAAATACTGCGTTCCTGCTGGACAATGTCTTCGCCCTTGTAAAGCAGCTGATGTCCAACAAGTTCTTTTGAAAACTGCGGGGAGATGGGTTCATCTCATTCCAAACATTTGCATAAATGCCTACAGTGTTGGCCTTCACTTTGACATTTAAGCCTTCTCTTTCTATCACACTGATTGCTTACCTTGTCCTTCACATTTTGCTCCTCCGTGTCTGTGCGGCGCTCTGTTGGGAGAAAGAGAATTAACGCATTAATACATTTGAGAGAGAAAAAGAAGCAGTTTCTGTAAAAAGAGCTTCAGAGGCAAAAGCCACCTTTCCAAATTGCAGGGAGATTTTTATAAAAACCAAATTCATCCTTCGCTAATATTTCGCTGATCTGAATTTGCTCTCTTTTTCATGGATGCTGAAAAAATTAGAAAATGTACATCAATAACACATCCACTTCTTTCAAACCACAGTCTCTGATCATTTAGTTATCTGTTGAGCGCTTTTACTGATTGTGTAAACACCCGTAACCTGAGTGGCCTCAGAGGACAATAAACCATTAACACTGGCTGAGTTTATGCCCTGCATTAAGCACAGGATGCTTATTTATTTTCACATTGATTTTTATGTTGCACTCGTGCGGCGACTTGAGAGCTCCTTTTTTTTTGTTTAATCCGGCCTACACAATTATGCATGTATTATAGACTTACTTTCCAGTGCTTACTCAATACTTTAATTATGTAAAAACAAAATGAATCACTATAAAGTTACCTTGAAGTGCGATAGGAGTGCTCTCCTGAGGTTTCAGAGTGGGAGCATTCTCCAAGAGCTCTTCTCTAGAATCCTCCTCCTCCTCTTCTGCTTCTCCATCACTCAGCTCTCCTTCCAGGTCTCTTGGTCCTGGTCCCCTCATTCGGCTCAGGCCCCTGTTTAGTCCCTGGTCCTGGTCGACTACCTGTAGAGCCTCGGCTATAAGGCTGGACAGCTGATCCAAGTCCTGCGGTGTCAGGGTATCCACATCCACATGCTGCCTGTCAACATTCTTCAAAACGTTCTTGATGAACCTCTCTGGAGGAGAGATGGAGGTAAACTTACAGTCAAAGAGGACCTAATATTTTAACTACCCACCCCACATACTCTCATGATTCATAGTCCAAAATAATACGGGTTCTGGTGACGTCCCTCAGTTTGACTCTCTTGTCAGAAACAAGCTGTTTTAGCTATGTTTCCACTAGCTTTAGCTTCCTTCTGATTGGCTGCCCCTCATGACCAGAAGGTTTGAACAGAGCTGTGTCCTGCTCTGTGTGAGACAGAGAGAGGATTGGTGTTTAGATAGCTGGGATTACTTGGTGACAGCATTATTTTAAACGTTGACCATGTTTAATACGAGCGTTCACCACTGTAATATGAATTTATAGAAGAAAATAAGGAAAGGCAGAATCGGTCCCCTTTAAAAACCAATTATGCAGCTGAGATGAGAGACAAATATTCTCCCAAGCAGATCCATTTTTTTGCTGTCTGGCTTCTAATCGCAGCATTAATGAGATGCCCTTAAGTTGGCTATAATAAATATTTTTATGCATCTTACTGTGACAATGCAAAGACTGTAAGTTGTAGTAATTATGCTACATCTGTTTATGTCAGCACTACACTTAGTTTTAGCTCAGTGTTTAGCCGTGCAGTTATTTTACTCTTTCCATTCACTCCAGCTTCTCACTTGGCATCATTATGCAGGCTGTCGTGTGCACCTATATTATTGCATGTGTAATTTACATATGTATATGTTTTATAATCGTAAGACGTGGGCAAACCACCAAAAAATCATGCAAACAATGTAAATCTTTATAGAGAAAGAATATCATGTGGTTTCCACCACAAGCGACGAGTGATCAGAACGACCGTGGCACCTTGTAAAAAGAAAATAATAATTTCCTCGTTTATTTCAATGACATCATCATGCAGGTACAGCTGGAGTCCTGGCCAGGGCCCCACGGGGGGCTAAGACAGAAACATGTTGTTATGTGGTAGTACGTGTAATGCAATGTAATGCAATACTGCAAAGTCTGGCAGCACTCACAGTTAAACAGGTGCGAGTGTCTGCATGTGGTAAGAGACACGTATGGTTGTCCTGCATGGAACTCCACATGTCAAACACGCTGCCAAGTCTGAAATCCATCGTGATTAAAATACATACCATCAACAGACGTCAGCGGGACCTTGGCTACAACCCCTTGAGTCCGTCCCATATTCACAAGTCGGGATTTCGAGGCCTCTTTTTTGAGTCCGGAATTCTGCATTCCATTGCCGTAGAAGGTCCTCAGGCGCTCGGATGGGCTCACTCCTCCACTGTGAAGGGACGCACGCCCGGAGAGATACTGCCTCAGGGTGCCCAGGAGAAGGTCACCCTCAGCCTGCGTGGAGAGGAGCTGGTTGGCTGATGGTCTCTGCTTCTGAACGGGCTGGAATGATGAAAGAGATGAGAAGCTGGAGGGAGGTGATTTCTGAGCCTGGGCCTTGGAGCGATAAAAGTCCGCAGGGATGCCTGACTGGAAACGGTCACTCTGGAAAACACAAGAACGCATCTTATTAGCACTAAATCCTGACTGAGTCTTTTTCTTCTTACATCACCTAATGGAATCAGAGGACTCAGAGGAGTGGTGCTGAATGAAAATGCATCTGTATCATCAGCCTCTATAAGCTGAAGAATGAACTACGGATGAACTTCATAAAGTTTAGTCTTAAATGCATCAAGGTGATCTTATTCGAAAGAATTACCGGTAAGAAAATGTCATTAAACAGAACCTGTGCTGGGTAGCAACACATCACTACTTTTCCTCATTTTCTCATTAAATATGACCAAATAATGAGGTCAGTTATATTCAAGTATTTGCTGTTAGTGTAAAACTCAGTCTTCAGTCTGCTCTAAATAGACTACCATTTTCATCTATGTATGATTTCTCTGAAAGTGCATACTCCTAATATGGACATCTCAGCACACAACTCTGGATGTGAGCGCAGACGTCCCACCCACCTGCTCTTTGCAAGGGGCAGCCAGTCTGAAGAAAATTGGCTTAAAAGAAGACTGGCCTTAAAGGGAAATTAGCTGAAATGGTTTGTTTCAGACAGTGGATGACCCGGCAGGCTGCACCAAGGCCCGGCAGAAGATTTTTAAAAAGGGTTATTTAAATGTGACTCATGCAGAATTACTCCATCTGAGGCCTAGAACAAAAATAATAGGGCTCCGTTAACATGAGGTTTTTGTTTGTTTGTTAGATATAACAGCTTCACAACACAGGGTGCTTCCATAGTGTAGTGGTTTACACACATGCTTGACAAGCAAAAGACTGCTGGTTCAATTCCAGCCAGAGCCACGAATCCCTTCTGGGTTGTGTTTGGACGGACGTATAAAAACTCTGCCAAATAAAACATGTGGCGCTACCTGCTGCGGTGACCCCTTAAGACAAGGGAGAAGCTGACAGTAGCGTTACGGCAATCTAATCACAGAGAGCTGATCGTTCCTTTGCAGTCTATATGTTCTTGTGTCCTGGAGCAAATAATTAACCCCCCCTGTTTGTGGTAGGAATTGCATGTGCAAGGGGAAAAAAACAATGTTTCAGCTGCAAGGAAGCATTTTCACCACAATTATAATTATTTCTTGTTGTTGGAGCATCCTGGCTGCCTGGAAATTTACGATGCCAACCATGAACAATTCCCCATTTCATTCACCAGCCCGCTCATTCACAGCCACCCCTCTGTCTGCTGTCTAATGATGGCAAAAACTGCCTCCTAACAAAGAAAAAAAATATGAGTCATGCAGAATTACTATTTATGCAGATGCTGGGTCGAAGGCAAACGCCCCACCTGCACCTTCACCTGTTTAAGACTGTGACAAGAATGCAAACCATTCTGATCCTAAAGTAACATGCACATGCATCCTGCATTTTATTATTATTATTATAAACACCACCAATCCAATAACCTCTTTCATGTTAGCACAGTCCATTTACTTCTAGGCAAAATAGATGCAGAATTAAATAGATGCACATTCTCTGAAAACATCTAAATGTAACATTTCTTGTTTTTGTTCTTCCACTACAGAGACTGACTGTATGCACGTTGCTTTATTATAATAGGCTTCATTTGAGCGAAATGATTATTGAGATGAAAAAGACCATTTTTGAGCAAAAAAAATAAAGTCATTAATCCATTTATGCAATCATATTAACAGATCCATCAGCTACAACAAAAGCAAATTGTCACTGCTGGCTCCATTAACGCCCACCTAAGAGCACAGAAATGGCACAAGCCTGAGTAACGGCAAAATTATCATAACAATAGCGACATAAACCGTTCCTCACAGTTGTCATACTTCTTTATGATTTGTATGTGTGGGGCCCCCCTCTAGTATTTGTTGCTGGCAGTATCTTTGTTCATCTACATCACTCAGGCGGTGATGTTTATGCCACTCGTGCCCTAGAGGGCCCCTTCGGCCCTCCTGCTTCTTTTAGTTGCCACCAAACAGGTGAGCCTGGATAGAAAAGGCCACGAGCCTGCGAGCAACGCCTGCAGGCTCGGGGCGGTCGTATTCGCTGGGTCCTCAGCACAATTCCCCAGCAGGAAAGAGGCCTCTGCAGGCGCAGCAGAGGGACGCAGTCACGCCGTGAGTTATTAATTAGAGCGCTGAACTCCTGAACTCCCGGCTGGTATTATTTCGCTCATAACGGTCAAGCTGGGAGAAGTCATCAGTTAGGATGAGGAGCCAAGAAAGGAGCGACAACGAAGGATGACGGTGGACTCCCTGCTGTGCTGCTGCGTGCGCGTCTGTGTTTGTGTCTTTGAGTGTGTTGTGTGAGTGTGCACTGTATGTGTGTGCACTCTTTTCAAACTGAGCCAGGTGGCTGTGAATGGAGGTCGCAGCTAAATGCAGTCATCGGGATAAAAAAAACCTAATTCCTCCCATATTTTTCGTTTTTCAAATGTGAGAACCGGAGCAGCAGGAGCTGAGGTTTATCTGGCAATTCGGTGATATTCTGTCATTTGGGTCTCATTACTTTAGGGCTTTCTGAATCCTTTCAATTAGTACACTGATAAATGAATTATAGAGGTGAATCTACAGCTCTGCAGGAGCAGCTCTGCACTCACAGTCTACTGAACTGTTAAACAGGCCCCACCTTAACGTAACTTTTTACTGATTGGCTGATTGGCATGTCCTCTTAAACAAAAGCACAGTAGGCGGGTGGTGCGAGAGCTGCAAACCTGAGATGACCATACTCCCCATTTCTTTAATGTCTTACAGAGCCACGTGTTTGCAAATTTGCCCGTGTTTCTTTATCCCACCATTTTTAAAAGCATAATAGGTTCTGTTTAATTGCTTTGAGAAAAATACTGCATTTAACAACAAAATCATCATCTGGAAGAACAACCGAGGCCCAGAAAAGGCAATCGGAGTAAATCCTTACCTTGCCAGGTGCACTCAAGCTGGAGGCAGATGTCTTGGGAAGGAGGCCAAGACGTTGGAGGTATATCTGGAGATTTCTGCTGAGCTCGACCTCCACTGGTTTCACCCTTTGGTCCATTGGATCCATTGCTTGAGCTACTGGCCTGCAGGAGAAAATGTTGAAATTAGTGATTTCACAGAAGCACAGTCGGATGATTCCTCTTTGCAAAGAGGCGTAAATGGATCATTTTTCCTCCAAATGCAATAATTAATATGACGTGATTTTAAAAACATTATGCGGCTGTACTACCACTAGAAAGACACTGAAAAGGTCTGTTAAAAAGGCCATAATTATCTAAAAAAAATAAAAAGGAAAATTATTAGGTGATTACAAATGTAATGATTTACATTACATTTTTGATTCAGGCATCCAGTGTGCACAAGCCGTGTTGTCTGGACGAGACACTTCTAAATGTGTCAGTGCATCATTTCAGCAGACAAGCCAGTAAAAGTTTTAATAAAATATGAAAGACATATCTGAGGACAGTCCAGATCTGTGTAAGAGCAGGACACTCTTCAAACCCTCTTTCCTTCCAGCTGTTAGCTTCACAGCACTGCTAGTTAAGGCTAATTAGTATTTATCCATGTGAGCCTGCAAAGTATTACTTCCCTTTAAAATAGTGAAAGCCCTTCAAACAGTTGATTGGACAGTGGAGCATGTCATTCAGTCACAAAAGCACTGAGCTAACAATGAGTAGACTGAAGCATGTGACCTGCTGTCAGTGTTGTAGACGGGCCCGTTCTGCTGTGGTCTGTAGGGAATCCTTCTCAGCTTGGATAACTCCTTGGACAGAACCTGCTGGGTGGCATCATCTTCCCAGGTCAAACCTACAGAGAGAAAGATGGAGACTCTTCAGAACTACCTGAGAACACAATCGGGAAGGCCAGTATTGCCCAGGTGCATATCTACTGTACACCCGTGGGCCTCAAAATGAAAAGAAAATCTTAATTAAACGGCACTGGAATACAGGAAAAAAGTGGGTTATATGCATGAACAAAGTCTAGCTGATACGTGGTAAGTACGGGCTAGGAAGGCGGAGAAGAAATTGCAAAGCATGCAGTAATTTCCCTAAACTCATTAGGTCACTCATTAGCAGAGGAGACGAGAAAACAGCGGGGTGTCCTTGGAGACGCCGGTGAGAGGCTGACTGTTTCAGTGACTAAGCAGAAACCATTTCTCCTCTCGCTCGCTGCCGCACTTCAGCTGTATAATGTGACGAGCTACTTGGGAATTTCTTTTACACATATTTACTTAAATCCATGATTAAATACTTACACCACCGCCGTGACAAAAACAGTGAGGTCACTGCTGTGACATCACTGACCGCATGAAAACAGCAAGTGAAATACAGCAAGCCATATAAGCCAATAAAAACTCCTAGTAAGGACTTTTTAATGTGTTTTAAAACCTTTATTAACAATGACCAAACCATAATCCTAAACACATGTGTCATATGTCAGGAGTCACCTGATACCCACGAGTGGCTGATGATGTGACACGCAAAGGAAAAAAAAGGGGAAACACAAACGCGGTGCCCTGTTTTCTACGACTGTGGCTTTATTACATTTATTCATTCGAGTTAATCCACAACCTTTTTTTTTTGCAAGCTAGCATTAATACTCAAATTTAATAACCAAATTATGAGTAATGCCATCTCTGCAATAATGCTGCTGAGCGATGACTGTACCTAATGAAAGAAAATTATTCTGATTTGTGTTGTTCATTTGATTTGATTTGATTAATGGGACTCATATCAGCTGCTCTCCCAGTGCAAACACACAAAAAATAGGAAAGTTTGTCCTGTCAGAGGACATGCTTCATCCCGAGTTAAGTTTACAACTTTTTTATGTTTTAACATAGAAAAAAACAAGAAACAAGAAAATTCCACAAAATATTAAAATTTGCTGACCTTGACCTTTAAAAGGAAATCATTTGTTCTTGGGCCTGAAAGGAATATTTCCACAAATTTTCATGAATTTTGCTGCAAAACCTTGAGTTAAACTACTAGACAGACAAACATCTCTCCAAGTAATTCATCAACACATAAAAAGTGATTTAGATTATTAACAAAGTATACAGAGCTATGTTAACATCATCTGTACACATGCAGAATTTACAGGCCAGCATAGTCGCGTGTACACAGTTTACAACACTGGCACTGCACATCATCATCATCATCATCATCATCATCACCATCACTGCAGAGATGATTCCTGCTGATATGGCCCTAATATCTGACTTTAATAAACACATTTAGTGCTTGATCTCCCAAACAGAATGAGGGAAAAATTTGCCTCTGATCCTTCCTGGTCGGGGACGATGTATAGTGCTTTTCTAGCACTCGACACACTACATTAAAACAACTCTTTACGCTTTGCATACAGCCCTTTATTGACGACACCCACACATACTCATGCACTAATGGATGCATCTGGTTCATGTTGGGGTTTATTATCTCAGCCAAGGACTCTTCAATACGCAGAAGGCAGAAGCTGGGAGTCAAACCGCTGCTCTATCCCATACTGGACAAACCCAAGCCATCTCCTAACTTTAACTCGCTAAACACAACCCTACAGTGTGCAATCGGGGCTGTCCGTGATGAAAGGTGACGTGAAAGAACTCGGTATTAGCTTTCCTTGTGGCTCCAAAATAAGGACAACGATCTGAGAGGATCAGAAATTCTGGACGAGCATCTCTCATTGACTAAGCAATCAATAAGAATGAGGCATGAAACAGCACACTAATTAACTCAATATGGGCAAACAAACAGCTGCCTGCTATAGCATCAGTTCAGTGGATATTAGCACAATACAGTCTACATGTATGAAACCCATCCTATTAAACCCATGCTGCACAGTGTGACTTACGCTGCAGTTGTAAGACAGCTGAACTTTGCAGCCAAAAAAGGAAACTGGATAAAGAATCGGGTACAGGAGGAATCAGGTACAGGAGGAATCAGGTACAGGAGGAATCAGGTACAGGAGGAATCAGGTACAGGAGGAATCGGGTACAGGAGGAATCGGGTACAGGAGGAATCGGGTACAGGAGGAATCAGGTACAGGAGGAATCAGGTACAGGAGGAATCGGGTACAGGAGGAATCGGGTACAGGAGGAATCGGGTACAGGAGGAATCGGGTACAGGAGGAATCAGGTACAGGAGGAATCGCATGCAGCGATGTTCTCTGAAACCCGACCTTTTCTACACTACATGAGAACAGCTTCTCTCTATGTGAAAGGGCCTTTAGGAAGGATTTCCACACGAAGCTCGACTCTGGGGGATTCAAACCCACAAACTTTGAATTTCCTCTCAAGTGCCCAATGCCCTATCTGCTGTGCCTGCTGGAAGAGGCTTTAACATGACTTTAAAGCAGTGATCCCAATCGAGGTCAGCAGGTCACGAAGCAAATCTAGATGTCCAAAGCTTTACTTGTTGGGTTTGATACACAAGAGCTTGCCGCTCCAGTTTTGTGTGTGTGTGTGTTTTGTCAATACTGATTATTTAAGTGTTTCAGTGAAGCTGATGAGTGATTGTGTCAGCTGTCCTTATTTGTTACTTATGCAGCAGCTATTTGTATGTGCTGTTTGGGCATTTGTGTCTACTTTCCTCTACAGAACAGTTTTATTACCTAGTTGTCATCCTGTCTTTTCAGCAATGCCAGTCAAACATTCCTGCGGATTTACTGGACATGGAAAAAAAAAAAGTTCTGCATTACAGCAAGCGTGCAAAAGGACAAACCTGATGAGCTACTTGGGCATTCACGTCTGTTTCTTATACTTAACATGCATCCAAACACAGTTTTTTTTTTGGCAAGTGAACAGAAGAGCAGGCGCCAACACCAGATGGGGTAGCGGAACAAAATGTTACCGGAAATATGGCCGCGCTGCGCAGAGCACAACGTGAACATTTGGCAGATGAGCGATGACGTTGCTAAGAGATTCCAGTAATACAGACTGTGGCTCCAGATGTGATGCCACGAGATGCGGGTCCACCGCAGAGGACGCGCACTTGAAACGAGGAGGAAAACATCATCCCTGTCAGTTTCAGAGGCAAAAAAAATGATACCACAATCCGAGCTGAGGGAAGTGAAAACTCACCAACAGAAACTGCTGGAAAGGATAAAAGAAACAAGAGCTGTGACAGTGAAGAGCAGCTGAGAGAGACATATAAGTCCTAGAGACGTCAGACCAGGTGAAGTCAAAGTCAGCAGGGACATTAGAACTCCATCAAATCCAAATTTAACTAACAGTTCAAAACTACCAACTTAGTGATTAACGAAAGGTGTGGTTGAATATCAATGTTTTATGGTTTTAATGAGATCCTGAATGGTTCAGGTCACAAACTGTACCACTGCCCCCATCTGAATATACAGCAACTTCACTAAAACAGGATTTTATTTATGTCTCATAACTTACGGTTACTTATAAATAAATAAAGATAGCCTTTCTAAGCTTATCAAAAGAGGCACTTCAATCATTCACCTGAATGAGAGCCGAACAAAAAGGATTGCAAGGCTACACAATCTGACAGCAGTAACATGAATTACAAGAGTTTAGAGTTTTCAAAGTCTCATAACAGCATGAACATCAGAAGTGAAGACTTGGATACAGAAATTTTATATATATATATATATATATGATTATCCTTTATATATATATAT
>VOQJ01011644.1:0-10949 GCA_015052665.1 Apistogramma diplotaenia | reverse complement strand
AAAAAAGGTCTTAAAAAAAAAAAAAAAAAAAAAAAGCACAGACTGTCACTTCGAGGTCTCTGGGATCAAATAACAGAGTAAAGAGGGGGATTTAAAATTAAGTTTGTTGCACTTTTATACCCAACGGAGGCAATTAACTGACAGTGTCCCTTAAGGAATGTCTGAGTTCTGTTTATCTTTTCAGAAACATGTTGAAAATGAAATGTTTAATTAGCTTCTGTCAGCTTTGATGTCTGAAGCCCATCGGTGACTTGGAAAATATTCTGTTAACGTGAAAAAAACAAACAAAAAACAGCTGAATGTTTTATAGAGAAATATTAGGATTTGTCTTCTGCTGCTATGTTGTCTACAAGCCCGTAGCTCTGGAAGGTTCTTGAAGGCAGATCTTTAATCTTCATTTCCCTTCCGTGACTCACCCTCAGCCTGCATGTTTAATGAAAGGATAATATTACATGTTATTATTTTATGACTCTAGAAATCGAAGGCTGTGTACACACCTCACAGTGCATGTACGATGGTGGGTACTCACCTCATTTAATGTCAAACTAATTTGGTGTTTGAAGTCCAGCTGTGGCCGCTGCTTTCCCCAATGTGATGGCTTTATTATTAAAATACAGCAATAATAATCCATTTCTGACACAGGATAACAATCACTGCATTTCCATGTAATAATTCAGTTGTGATTCAGATTCATCAAAAAACTGCCTTCATAATTAACAAAAAAGAGCTGCTATATTTATTTATGTTTCTTTAAAGAAATAAACAAGTTAACAGCACAAAATCAGCTCAAAAACATGTTGAGGAGTCTGAGTGGAGTAACTTTAGTTTATTAGTCACAAGCACCAAAGTGGATTATTCAAACAATCTGCAGCTTTGTGAGGCCGAACTTCGAATGAACTCATACTTACATCCTACTTCTTTGTTAAGTAAAGTAAACAAATAATAATATTAATGATAACAATAGACCAAAATATATGAAGCCAAATTAATCACATTCTTTCACACACAGGCCGCAGTGATGTCCGTAAATCATCAGCTTTTTTATTCTTAAAATGTGCATATTGATTTGAATGAACACTAAAGTCTCAGCTCAGCCAAATGTGGAATATTTCGATCATTTCTGTCAGATGTGGAGCTTGAGGGGAACATCGCCCTTCCACGAAATCCATTCAGTACCATTTTTCACTCATTCTGCGCCAACGATCGACCAGACCTAAGATGACACACCCTCACACACGGCAACCTCCAACCAGGAATAAAGGAGACCCCCCCCCACTGCCACCTGAGACTGATGTGGTGGGCTCTCACTCTCTTCACAGGGATTTCCCTAACACACTCAGGTCAGAGGGGTCCCAGCTCCACATCTTCTGGCCCCCATATTACTCATCTTATTTTTCCTTTTGGTTCTCCGACCTTCCTTGTAGGAAGTGACACTAATTCAGGTTCATTTTTGTTTCCCTTCTTAATATAATGTCTTAGGTTTAATTCTTCCAGCATCAGCATTTAAAGGATTATCCAGGTCACCTGAATAATGTGGCAACTAAACTGCTGCATGTCGTTTCTAGTAATTGTCTATGCTTACGGCAAAAAAACAACTTCAAAAAAACAACTGTCCGTGTTATTGTTTAATTATTTTTGACACAGCTGAAGCTGTTTATGGGAGAACCACAGATTTGCTCATATTTCTTCATAAATCAAAGTAATAAAAAAGGGAAAACATAGTTATAACACATACATTTTTGTTAAATAACTCCTGAAGTACCTCTGGTTACTGTGAATCTACAATAAAGTCATGTCTGGCTGTCAATTCAGATCATGCTGTGACTGCAGCTGCAGTGACATCAACCCCAGAGGCTCCGATCTTAATCATGCAGAAACAAAAAGTTACACTTGGGGCTTTGCTCTCCCCACTGGACCAAATGACCCAGATGTCAGTACAGTGTCTACTCAGTTTAAAGGAAAACTTATCCTCAAGAACATGAATAATGCACAAGTTGTTCTGGGTTTTTTTATACTGTATTTTTTTTAAAACTTTTGCTGCACAGTTGCTATTATCAAGCAGACTTTATGGAAAATCACGACATAGTGTACATTACTTAGTTTGAATGCAAGAATAAACTCAGAATAGACTCAGGGACTTAGGGTTGTCTTATGAGAAATAGAGTACACTGTGGGCAGGATGCCAGTCCATCACAACACTAAAGCATAAATACAGTCAGGAGTGAGACAAGGAGGTCGTGCAAACACAGTGCTGACCATCACCTTGCTGCCTTTTCTTTCAAATTAGTTTATGCAAATAATGCAGAAGAGTTTTATTAAGTGATATGAGCTGAAATTCACTTCAGTAGTTATGGATGAGCAGGGTACGACATGTGCTGCTGGATAAAAAAAAATGCCAGGCACCCATTTGATAAGGGAAAGACATACATGTTGAGACAAACACAATACAGGCCGATAGTTAGATGAGAGTCTCCAAACATCCACCTTTACTCATGTCTTTAGAGGTGGTGTTTATTTTCTTGCGTGAGCTTTAGAAATATCAACATGCAACATGATATGGCAAAATGCTGAAGAAAGAATTTTGAAGAAATCGACACTGATGGCAGGATGTGGTCATCCTGTCCTTGGGCATGTTGGATGCTGATGTGTCATCTGCAGTGTTTGCGACTTCCAAAAATTATTTACTTATGACTTATGTGAGGACCTTTGTGCTTCCTTTGTACTCATTTTACAATGTATGGTCTATTTGAGCATTATTAATGTCCCTACTTCGGTTCTTAATGCAAAACAATTGGGGCTGCAGAGATGGAAACATCTGTACAGCAGACACAACAGATATGCTCGCTGTTTGATGGAGCATTTCAGCTGGTTTGAAGTCTGTCCAGCACATTCTGCAGAACAGAATGAGTTGTTATCCTCGACAAAACGAGCCCTCTTCCCGAGCCCTTATGCTTCTGTTCAATCACTGTATATAGAAGAGGGACAAAGGAGGAGGAGGAGGATCCAAATGAGCTCCAGCTCATATTTGTATATTCAAATATTTGTGTATTCAAATTTTTAAAGTAGTTTTGTTTGATTATCAACTGGGGTGGACTTGGGGCTGTGTTTGATTTCTAAATGATTCACAGCTTTCACATTATTTTTTTTAGTAATTTACTACCATTTACAATCAGAAACTGCTACATAGTTAATATGTTGTATATATATAAGTCTGCGACTGTGCGTGGACAGAGCACCCTATTGTGCAAAGACACAATTCAAAAGCAGATCAATAAAAATAAATCGCTTCAAGCTGACTTTCTGCTACACTTTGCCAGCAGCTTGACAGAACAGATGTAGTTTCAAAGGACAGGCAGCTATTAATTTCAGCACAAATTCTTTAGATAATAGCATGCTGCTTACAATGAGACCTGAATGGAGTCCATACACTTGCAACATTGGAGCAGAAAGGAAGACTCAGATATGCCACATAGTGCACACAGGTAATATTATACAGTACTGTACCAGTCAAACCTACTGTATTCATAAGTGTGCAAATATGCCAACTTGGAGCACCTGAGTCAAATCATGACCTCAAGTCATGCCAGCAGCAACAAGTGGCACCAAAGCGCCGATTGTTTAACACTCCTGCACTGCCAGTATTAGAATGTGTTTATGATAAATGTCTTCAGTGATGAAGTCAGGAGACAGAAAGACGCCAGGCATCACAAGAAAGTAATAAGGGCTTGATAACCATAACAAACATGACAAGGTTATTAAGATAAAATTGGGAAGCCAAACAAGGGGTTTATCTCCAGAAAAGAAAACTCACAATCGCTCTGTACAAACAAGAAACAAAGGGATCAGTCTGGAGAACAAGACCATAAATCCACTGCGGTCTGTAATGTTATAAGGCCCCAGAGAAGTTGAAAAGTTGAAAAATAATAGCTTAAGTGAAAGCCTATTGAAATTTATATTTCTAAAAACTGGAAGCAAAAAAAAAGTTCTCACTAAACAAACTTAAGAAAAGCTGTGAAAAACGTTCAGATTGGCAGTCCGTTTCCAGGTCATAGACCATCAAAAAGCTGATCTCAATAGATTGTGTCAGTTATCAATAGAACACTCGATCAGGTGCCTCCCTCTAGTGGCATTTCATGAAAACAACACATTAAACTGTTCACTTTGTTTACTTTTATTTGAAGATTACAAATACAGTTCAAATATCTCTTCATCAAGCTTCACATATTTCTGAGGATTTACTAAATCAACCATCCATATACATATATAACTATCTAGGAAAATAAATGCAACATGCTTAAAAGGAAGAGTAAACATTGAACAGCTAATCAGTCCTTTCCTAGCAAAAGGCTGTTTTTTGGAAAACACATAACTTAACTTAACATAAACACACCAAATAAGCTCTCAAATTAAAAACATATTTTTGAAATTTAGAGTTCAACCTTTGACATTAGTAGCTTATCCTAAACTTTAAGTATCAAAGAGGAACATCTTTGTACTGAAAAGCTGATTAAGAAACAAATACAGGACATTAAGTATCCTGGTGCTCTTTCCTGTGTCCTTAATGAGGCTCATAATGAGAAAGAAAAAATGGAGGTGTCAGGCTTCCTGCGGTTTGCAGGCCAAAAGGTAGAAATATTTGACAGCCACCAGCACCTCTGTCTCTGCAGAGGTCACCTTCATTACAGACATGAGCCTATGCCGAGAAGCACAGGAAACAGAGGAAACAGAGTGCATGATAATTCAGCTCGAGGCAGTCGTTTAGAGAACACTGAATGTGAAAGTGTATTTTTTTCACCAAGCTTACTTGCATGTTTGTTACGCTATGTAATATATTTAACACAGAGAAACATTAAACTGTGAATACACATCACTATTCATGTATGTATATTCTGTGTAAAGGATATTTTGCAAAGGTCACAGTTTACCTTTGGCAGACGTCCTGGGTGAGTCTGGTGGCCTTCTGTGGGTCATCTCTCAGCAGAGCCTGATAACTGGAGAAAGACTCCACCAGCCCCATGTAGCTGGACAGGGGCATGGTTCGTCTGTCCCATACACACTCCTGCCTGTAACACAAAAAACACTTGTGCATACAGTCAGTGTATATATACAATACACAGAATACACATCAAACAGGGGAGCTTTTTAAACGGTAAACTGAATAATTTAATAGCTAAAGTAACAAATAATAATTTATTTGATTTCTCACTGAAGAATGTTGGAAAGCAAAGAAGGAAGACATTTGTTACATTCATCCTGTTAGTATGATAAGTTAGTAAGAAACTGATTATGTTTTAGGATTAGGATTACGTAACAAAGGATACCATGGGGTCACTCACCATTCCTTGTCAGGGTAAGGAATAGATTCACAGGCCTCCCGGTACATATCAATAGAGCTCACACCAAGGTGGGGGCTGCAGTATGGATGCAAGGCTGCATAAAACTGATGAAATTAAAATGGAAACATTTGTCATTTTCATGAATTCACAAATAGCATGAAGCAGATATGCATTAGTCACTGATTCATGTTATGATGACTTTATGTATTTTATTTTAAAGTCTACTCTAGTTCTAAGTCAAGCCTTCACTGGTGCCTAACTTTGACTGTTGTCTCATATTAATATAAAATATCTGAAAACTTCACAATTGAAACAACTGTCACTCAATTAAGGTTGTGTTACAAAAAACATCCACCAGATGGCAGTGCAGTTTCTTAACAACAAAGGGATCCGAACATGAAAACACTCTGATGATGTATTTCTTTACACTAACATGTTTCTCTGGATGATGAGACAGATGAAGCAGGTGCTGTTGCATAAAACACCCCCAAAAAGCAAAGAGGAAATGCTTCCTTTATAATCCTTAACTAAGAATTTTTACAGGACCTTCATTGTTTTAATAACCCAATAATATTGTACAGTAACAAAAACACTACACAGCATAGGGGTTAAGTCCATCTGTGTATGTTCACAGCAGTTTATTATAGGTAAATGTGTGAATACATGTACCTCTTTGCAGACTTGGTTTAGTGAGCGCGAGCAGCAGCCAGGGTAGCTGAGCTCCATGTCAATGGTGTAGTTGAGCAAGGCTAAGCAGCCATGGGGCTTCAGGACCCTGTGGACCTCTCTGAGAAAGCGTGGCCTGTCAAACCAGTGAAAGGCAGACATGGCCGTCACCAGGTCCACTGAGCTGTCAGCAAACGGCAGCTCCTCGGCCACACACTGTCTAAAGACAGAACAGGAGCAAAGGCCAAATCAAACTTTTGACCAGCTTCAGTAACATTTTTCAGCTTTAACATGAAAAACACGCAGGGTGTTTATGCAGGACTTCTGACAGCACGAAGCTCAAACCAGAACAATGTGACCCTTGTCCTGTGAAATTTGACCATGCTGTGAGGCCCATATTAAGGAACATTTTCTTACTTGAGCCAAGACTCAATTCCTACTCAAATTGGACAAATTATGTGATATCAATTGTTGCATCCTGGTGAATTCAGACTTGTTTGGGCCTTTCTTACCTATATGTGATGTTTGACTCTTTAGCCTGCTGCAAAGCCACTTGTAGCTGGGCCGGACTCACGTCAGCCCCCACCACAGAG
This sequence comes from Apistogramma diplotaenia, assembly GCA_015052665.1. Classification (NCBI taxonomy): domain Eukaryota; kingdom Metazoa; phylum Chordata; class Actinopteri; order Cichliformes; family Cichlidae; genus Apistogramma; species Apistogramma diplotaenia. The sequence goes on along the minus strand of VOQJ01011644.1, from coordinate 4,354 downwards.
TTAAAGTGTTTGGCCAGGAGTAGCGTGCCCTGTCCTGAGCCACAGCCCACATCTACCGCCAGCCCAAAGGGCCGACCTTTCTGACAAAATATTGAACATGTTGTTAACATGCTGTAAATGTTTGACAACAATATTCACTAGAGATGCTAATCAAAAGAGAATGCCAGTATTTGTATCCTGCAACAGTTCCTTACTAAATTAGTGACAAGAGAAGGGGCTCATCATATTGCCACCCACTTACATGCTTTTCCAGGAAGTCGAGCACTTGTTGAATTAGATGATCTGATGGAGAGATCCTGTACCTCCAGTAGGAAGAAGCATGATCCTTGCCTTCAAACAGACGGTAGGCCATAGCGAGTTGAAGCCGTTTTAAAGAGTTGATCAAGCATCAGTTTGAATAATAATAATTATAATTACCTGTGTACTTTTTTCTGTGTATTTTTGTTTCTACTTGATCTGAGAAGTAAACATCTATGCTCAGTGTGAGAATCAGCAGTCAGTCTGATACCCTCATGTAGCACACAAACCCCAAAGAGAGACACAGTGGGGTGCTGGAGAACTGGGAGGTCCCAATCCTGCAACCAAAACGTGCCTGCTTTCATGATTAGGGTCTTTAACCCTTTAATGCTCTGTTCAACCATTTGGTAGAGCACATTTTGAGTCCCTGTAGCTCTGAAACTTTGAAACATGCACTGAAATGAACTTCACCTGTTTGAGCCATCTCTACCACTCTATCCTTTTTGACTATTCATTGTTATCAACATCAAATTACATCTAATGTCATCATATACTTGAGGAAAAAAACTGAGATCCAGCAGTTGCCCATAATTTGAAGCAAGTCAAGATATCAGCATTGAAAATTTCCTGCCATCATCATCCTCTCAGTAATCTGGGTATGTAGACTGAGTTTCACCATAAAGGGCAATTACCAAAAATTGGTCTCTATTTATAAACAAACAAACAAACAAAAAACAAACAAAAAAGTACTGTTATTATTATTGTTTCTCTGAAACAATGAAAGATACAAAGAAAAAAAATTTATAGCATTTTTTTCTTGGTTTAGCCTTTAAACTGCTAAAGTGACATCACTTGAACATTTTTTATGTGGCTGTTTTTTGCTTGTTGTTATTTTGTTACGTTCTTCTTCCTCTAGAAATTGTGTACCAATATTCTAAATCTTGAAATCAAGCATTAACATTAAACTGAAAACTGGGTCAAACTCAATAGCACTGCGTGAGAAACGGGTCAGACTATGGGTCATGTGATGGCATGTGTTCCTGTCAGAACTAATAAAATCCCCTGGAGTTAATTTGGGTGAGGTAAGAATGTCTGAGTGTGAATCTTTAGCTGTTTGTTTTGATGCACGATGCTTTCCTGTTTAAGCTGTTTTTGCAACCTTTTCATAATACTGCAGAAGAACCGGTCTTTTGAAACAATAATAAAGACAGCACATATTTCCTTCTCCTCAAAATAGCCAAAATGTCTGTTGTTCAGCTTGTCTTGTACATTGTAGCTATAGTAAAATGCATACTCCACCTTCTCCAAATTACTGTACCTAAAACCTTTAAATGTTACCTACAATACCTATTTTATTTTGAAAGGGCACTTTATTTTGATGTCTACCTGCCAGGCTCTCATAAAGCATGGGATCTTATGTACTGCACAATAAGGGTGCTACATAATGCTAACCTCCCATGCAGTCCATGCGACTATTATATGTTCACTGAACAGGCACTGATTTGCAGTTTACTGTTTTCTCATATGTGGGGTACTTTAGAGGAATGAAGGGATTATTGTCATGAAAAAACAACTTTAAGGAAGATAGCAATAGTCTCATAGACAAGTTAATCTTTTTTCCCAATAAGCCACTATAAGTTGTAATCAAGAATCAGTGAGCATTTTAAGAGTCTGCCTGCTAATAATTATTCATTTTAATAATAATTATTCATATGTGTTTCCCAAATGAGCACCCCTACAGGAGACAATGCAACCTGGTATTGTAATATGGTGTATAAACTACAGGCCACTTTTTAAAATAACGTTGAGTGCTTGAGCAGAAAAGTGCTATCCATCCTTTTTTGTCCCCAAAGACTTTTCAGAAACCTGAGAAAATCCATAGTCATATATTCATCATGAAACAGCTGAGGCAGGCTGGTAAAAGACCCCAATGCAGGACTCGAGAGACAAAAGCTTAACTTGAGCTTCAGCTTTTATTCAATGGAAACAGAGGACTAAACAGGGCTCAATGGGAGCCAGCGGATAAATTACTAAACTCAGTAGAACAGGGACAGAAGAGTGCAGAGCAGGAAGGAAACCAGTGACAAGGACACAAGAACAAACAGAGGAAACTCAGGATTGAAATACCAACAATAACAATAATGACAGGATCGGAAACAAGTATAAACACATCTGGGAATAACTAAACAAGACGAGAGGAAGTAAAGCTTGAACTGAAGCATGCATGATGAGGAATGAGCAAAGTAAAACAGGAAACAGGTAGGTACGAAAACAGAGACATATAAGACAGTACACAGATGAAAGAATATAACTAAAGCAACTTGGAACTAAGAAGAAGGTTTACTAAAGAACACACTGAATAAACTAGGAAACAAAACTGAAAAAGCTGGGTTACCGACTCAGGATCATGACAATATTTGCTGGAGAAAACCAAACACACTATTCACACATCCTTTTGTGTACGACTGCTAGAGGTCGCTTAATTTTAAGCGAATTAATTTGGTTGTAAAAATGTGTCAGTACAAATGACATAAGAATCTGTTTTTTTTAAGGAAATCAAAGGTGGGAGCAATTGTAAGGAAATTGAAGACACACAAGACCACTGATAATCTCCCTTGATCTGGGACCCACGCAAGATCTCATCCTGTGGGCTCAAAATGATCATGAGAACGATGAGCAAAAATCCCAGAACTACACGAAGGACCTGATAAATGACCTGCAGAAAGCTGGGACCAAATTAACAAAGGCCATCATCACTAACACTACGCGAGAGAGACTCAAGTCCTTCAGTGCCAGGAGTGCTCTCCCTGCTTAAGTCAGGACATGTCCAGGCCCATCTGAAGTTTGCCAGAGAGCACATGGACGATCGAGAAGAGGATTGGGAGAATATCATGTGGTCAGATGAAACTAAAGTAGAACTTTTTGGTAAAAACTCAACTCGGCGTATTTGGAGGAGGAAGAAAGCTGAGTTGTATCCCAAGAACACCATACCTACTGAAGCATGGGGTGGAAACATGCTTTGGGGGTGTTTTTCTGCAAAGGGGACAGGATGACTAATTGCTGTTAAGGGAAGAATGAACTGGGCCATGTATTTTGAGATTGTAAGCCAAAACCTCCTTCCATTTGTGAGAGCATTGAAGGTAGGACGTGGCTGGGTCTTCCAGCATGACAATGATCCCAAACACACTGCTCGGGCAGTGAAGAACTGGCTCCGTAAGAAGAATTTCAAGGTCCTGGAGTGGCCAGTCTCGAGACCTCAGCCCCATAGAAAGTTGTGGAGGGAGTTGAAAGTCTGTGTTGCCCAACGACAGCCCCAAAACATCAGTGCTCTAGAGGAGATCTGCATGGAGCCAAAATACCAGCTACAGTGTGTATGTGCAAACCTGTTCAAGACTTACAGGAAATGTTTGACCTCTGTCATTGCTAACAAAGGTTATGTTACAAAGTACTGAGTTCAACTTTTGTTATTGACCAAATATTATTTTTCCACCACGATTTACATATAACTTATCTAAGGATCCTACAATGTAATTTCCTGTTTTTCTTCTCATTTTGCCTCTCACAGCTGTACTTATGATGGGAATTACAGGCCTCTCTCATATTTCCATGTAGGAGAACTTACACAATCAGCGGCTGACTAAAGACATTCCACTGTCTGCATAACTTGAGCATCTATAGTGCAGTGACAAACTGCCAAAAAGTGCTTTAGTTTTCGAGATACCCCATACCGGAGGTAGAACCAAACCAAACCAAGTTTTTCTTAATCTCTAAGGTCTCCCATATATGAAATGGGTTCTTGGCCAAAAATATTTTATTGCCAAGATGGTGAAACTGATAGATATTCTTATACATCACCAAACGAAAAAAGAGCTCAAATAGAGCCTGTCCGCATGGAGGTTAACACACAAAAACTGCTGTAGCTTTGTAACACAAGGCCTGAGAGCTTTCAAATTAGACATGCATGTAGTAAAGACTCTGCTTTACCCACTAGAAAAAATGTTGAGGTTGTGCTGAATCCATCAATACTAAATATGTAAATATTGCATGCACCATCAGGTTGTGAAGTCACTTAATGTATGAAGAGCTCCAACCAAAAGGAAGTAAAGTACTAGGAAAA
>VOQJ01011643.1:0-14579 GCA_015052665.1 Apistogramma diplotaenia | reverse complement strand
GTGGAAAGATCTATACTGCATGTCTGCCTGGCCTGGAAAAGACATGCAGAAATGCTAAGTCACAGGATATTATTAGAAGTTTGTTTCTTCTACTTTGGTTCCTTTTAAAGCTAATTTGTGTAAGACAGCTGAACAATACAGTCAAGTCAAAAACTACTGTAGTGTGAATCAGCATTTCTCTGAACATCTCAGGAGTAAAAAAAAATAAAGGGAAAAAAATCTTTAAAAGCTGCAAAAAGATTTACATTTACATTATATTGCACGGGTTTTCCAGTAGCAGCTGTCTCTACCTCTCTACCTGTCATTGTCAGCACACTGTGGCAGCGACAATGTTATGCCCTTTTGCATACACAAAAGCAATATCGGAGGAGCTTTATGTATTTCAACAGCTGGATATCTTTCATTTTCAAAACATGCCATTTAAAAACTGACTGGCGGTGTTCTTGTCATGTTTCAACACGACACAGTTTGTGATGCGTACCTACTTATTCTGAATTCTAAGACTGGATTCTTCTGGTGGATGCTGTGCAATGGGAAAAAAAATGAATTACCTGATTAAAAATGTTCACATTAAAAGGCACATGATTTAGATTTTATTGTTCAGACAATATAGTTAAGGAAGCTGAAGGCTTTTGATAGAAATGCATGCGCTCCCCAAAGAGTGCTGATAACAAACTAAAACTGTGTGTGTTTTCTGTTTCCTCCTGCTGGCATTGTTGATTTTGCAGATCTGTGAGTCAGAAAATATTGGCCAATATTTTTCCATCTGACTCTACAGAAAACAAACACAGTTGTGGGCTACGACTTTGCCCACTTAGCACATGAACAACTGCAGATACGAGAAAACTACCTTCTGCCAATTTTATTATTGTTTTAAACCTCACTTATCCAGGGAGTGCTGACTAAATATGCTGTGTGTAAAGGTTTTTTATTTTATTTTACTTGCAATAGAAGCAGATTCAGAAATACGTTTGTACGTCCACACTTACGAGGCGAATAAAGAAATGCAATCTACGACACTTTTTTTTTTTTTTAACCTCAGGTGATCATTTTTGTCAGCTTCAAACCCATTAAACACCAAGAAGCCAAAAAGCTTCTCAGCAAAACTTTTCCTTTTAATGTAACAAATTTTTGACAGGCGATGGAAAGTAGCCATTATTAATACAATTTAGGATGACATACTATATGCTTAAGGGAGGCAGCCAACATTACTGAGAGTAATATTTGTCAGCAGGTGACAACTGCAATGACACTACAAGTTCAGAGGCTAGAACGCTATGAGACCATTTTAAAAACCAAAACAATAATTTTGCCATATTACATAAATTACCCTGAATCACTTGGTGTACTAAAGAACCTTCAGTTTCTCTGAAAATAAATGACAGCCTTGTCAGAGAGAGTCGGAGAGAAAGAGCCATGGCAGAGAGCAGGGATAAAACGAGCTGAAGTTTAAGGGCCATAGAGAAAATCATCCATCCATTTTCTTAAGTGCTTATCCAATTCAGTGCCACAGGGGGGTTGGAGCCTATCCCAGCTGTCACTGGCCGAAAGGCAGGTTACACCCTGGACTATTGGAGGGCCAACACAGAGAGACAGGCAACCATTTATACTCACATTCGCACAAGTGGCCCATTTAGAATCACCAATTAACCCAACATGCACGTCTTTGGACAGTGGGAAGGAGCTGACTGAGAGAGAACCCACCCAAGCACAGGGACAACATGCAAACTTCACACAGAAGGGCACCAGTGGGTTTGAACCGGGAATGCACTTCCTGGGAGAATTGGCAAGCCATTGTGGAACAACTTAAATGAGCAACAAAGTGTTCCTCATTTATAGTTCTTCACGCTCTCGCTCACACACACATACACACACACACTTACCACTATGTAGCATCCCCGCTTAGCAACAGTCCATAAACGTCTGGTCTTTTGGGAGAGGAATGTTCATCCAGTCCTGTCTGATATAGGGTTATAGCTGCTCAGCAGACCTGGGTCTTCTTTGTCACACTTTTCTGTTGCATTATGTGCCAAATGCTTTCAGTTGGTGAAAGGTCTGGACTGCAGGCAGGTAAGTTCAGCAAGTGGACTCCTCTACTATGAAGCCATGCTGTTTTATTAGATGCAGTAGGCAGTTTAATGTTGTGCTAAAAAGGATGTCATCTGGATGGGAGCACATGCTATTCTAAAACCTCTATATATATCTTTCGGCATTGATTGTGCCTTTCCACGTGTGAGAGCTGCCAGTTCCATAGGCACTAATGCACCCTCAAACAGTCAGAAATGCAGGTTATTGAAAAGAGTACTGTCAACAAGCCTGATGCTCTCTCTCCTCATTCATCTGGAGGATGTGGCGTCCAAGTTTTCCAAATAGAATTTCTAATTTGTTTGTCAGACCACAAAACAGTTTTCCACTTTGCCTCAGTCCATTTTAAAGTTGATGACGTTCACATATTGTATGGCTTCTTTGAATTGAACCTCCATTTGTGGATGGCACGATGAAGTGTGTTCATGGAACTGCTCTTGAAAACCATGCAGTGATTTTCTAAAGATCCAGTATAGATTGGCCTTGTTCCTTGCGCACTAAGGCTGTTGAGGAACATTATTTAGAAATTGTTCCACTATTTGTAGAAGCAGCTTTCTGCTAATTGACGGATTTATTTTCTTCCCAATAAAGTCACTGAACTGGTGTCAATTAATCCAGTTTTTTGTTGTTTGCTCCAACCTTTCGTTGCCTTTTAATGCCTGCAGTCTCAATCTTTCTGAGATGTGGTCGAGTCATCAAATTAAGCTAATATTTTTTCATGAAATAGTATCATATTTTCTATGTTCTTTTGTGAATAAAATATTGGTTTATGACATGTGCAGATCATGTGTTTTTATTTACAGTCTTAAAGTTTTGAAATAGATGACATGTCTAAATCCATCCATCCATCTCTGCTTATCATGAATCAGGTTGTGTCTTTAGTCATTGGGCATTTTGGGAAAAAATAGTGGCTGCAGGATAAACTGAAGCAAATTGGTAGAGTGCTGACTATCAAACTGAGAACAATGCTCTCTTTGCCCATCAACTGCAATTACTCTAACTTCCCAGGAGTCCAGTCTAATCTTTTGGTAGCGACAGAATGTCTCATCACCACACTGCATTATCTAGTGAATGTGTTGCCTTTTGGAAGGCTGGCTAACTGGGTTTTTAAACCACGCAAAGGAAGTTTCAGCCACTTATGTGTCATTTAGACTCGCAAAAGTTATCACTATTGAATTAGCAGAGTATATAGTAAAGAGCTGGTCTCAATTTAATTCTTAGCTCACCCTTTCAAATGTATTAAGTGTCTGTTCACATCTGAATCATCAGTCTTTTACAGCAAGAATCAGTCATTGTCAGATGATTCATCTTCCACACCACACCAAGATACTCTGAGCCCAGAGAGTGTTTTATAACTAATGTTGTCTGTTCTTGTCACTGAAGGGTCCACATCATCCATCCCATTTAAGGCTAGGTTATTGAGGAGACTGCAAAGGCAGTCTATCAAACAGCTCACAAAATGATTTATACAACTTATGAGTGCTGTATCTTCAAAAAGAGGATGAAGAATTAAATTTAAACATTGTTTTATAATGGATAGTAGATAGCTGGATGGATTGCCCTTAATATGACTGAAAAGAAGAACTTTCCACTGTCTTTCTTGAGTCCTTTACCTGTATTTGGATGAAGATGAGTGATAAGTTTTAAATATATACACACACACACACCTCTGGCTGCTCCCTTATTCCCAAGAGGTCACCACAGCAGGTGGCTCCACAGACTTTTTTTTACTGGATGCTCTTCCTGACACAACCCATCAGAGTTGATCCGAGGATCAAACTGTGAATCTTTTGCCTTTGTCCTGTGTGAGTGTGTAAACCACTACACTATGGCCCTCCACTCAAGAATGCTGTTAAGCAAACAGTGGCTTTTTATTCTCAATTTCTGAACACTCTCCACAAAACCTGTTTCCAACAGCAATTTTCTTAGCCCGTCAGTGTGGCATTGTGCTGCAGAACAAAGAAACCAGCTAGCAAGCCATCATTATCACTTCAGGGACCCAGAACACGCATTCCCCTAGGATGCTGAAAAACACAGACGTAAAAACAAAAATACCATTAAAGATTAAAAAAAAAAGGCAAAAACATATTCCAGAGTAGAGTAGAAGTGTTTTTTTTTTTTTCTTCAGTGGAATGGGGTGTATAAAAACTACGGCCCCATGTCTTGGTGGAGCTCAATATGGTCATCGCCACAGGGATTTGCAATTATCAGCTTTCCATATCTACAAATGCTATGATTAATTTCTCTTAATGAACTATTTGTTTGTTTTCAAAGCTACCTCAGGTCAATTGTGGCAGAATCCACTTAGGCAGGCAGAGTCGGGTCAAAGACATGTTGGGTTTCTATGTCAGCAGAATAAAGAAAACAATGCCACAATCAAACCTGCCTTAATTGCAGCATTCGAACCCATAAATCACTTTGACAAATGGACACATGGACACACACTGGATAATTCCTCCCTTTTTTTTTTTTATCTACACCCACCTAGTGACAAGCAAGCAAGCATGCATTGTGCACACACCTGAACAATAGTCATTCAGAGGTCCGTCAAACTATTCTGCCTCTTGCAGCTTAAAGATAGACACAGAATTTTGGCTTCAATTATTGAAAACATAACTTTAAGCTTAAGTGTGCAAACATACAAAAACATAAACAAATAAAATTAACTGCTGGTGAGTGGTACTGGCTGTGGCAAGGTGAAATTGCGAATGTGCTGCACCCAAAATCTTATGATTGCTTTGGTTTCAAGCAGATTGCTGCACTCACACAGTTTGCTGGGATGATGCCAACTTGTCAGCAAAAACATTAACTAGTAGCTGGCTTTTAAAAAGAGCAACACAAACTAGAAATGAAGAATATTCACCTTCAAAGAAAAGTTGTTCTTCAGTTCTGTAGCCAACACGTTTTAAAGGGAGCATCAGACTTTTCAATCTTTTCAAGTTTTACAGCTGCCTGGCTAGTAGTTTGCAAGTGTTTGCAGACAAACATATTTCCCCCCTAGCAATCTGTGGTTGCCGAGGGGTTGCTGACTAGTCTTTAGTCTTTCCTGCAATCAACCTCCAGCAAACACTCACCAGCCAATCAGGGAATCCAGTTTTTCTGTCACGATTGGTGGTTGCTAGATGGTTGTAGACCAGTCTCTGGGCCCCTGTGACTGAGGACTCGTTCACTTGATACTACATTGTCACCATGTTTGTCACATTTCCAAAATGGTAACAAGTCTAATATCACATGGTTCGCGGTCACTTGTTTGCATCAGATTGCTTTCAGGGTAAAAATCTTATTTACTTGTTAACATTTTACCATCCCAACAGATCAAACTTAAAATGATCCAGTACTTTATTATAAAATACCCACAAGCCTAACAATAGTTATCCCATTTTTCCTCAGCTTTAATAGGCAACATTTTACTCACAAAACATGAGGAGTTTGTTAGCATCACAGGCATTTAGTTGACTTTAGCTGTCAGTGGTGCTAGCATTACAGGAAGGATAAGGAGAAAGGGTCATGTTGAGGATTGTTGGCATGGCAATGGTGGGGAAAATGAAATGGGATAACAAGTGATGTATCTGCAAAGTGAATGTCAGTGGAGATGGTTCATGATAGTGAAAAGGTTCTGTTCCATTATACCTGACAGGTGCTCCCAGTCATTTAGTTAGCTGGAGTAGAGACCCTGAAATTCCTCTGTCAGCAAGAGGAGTACCTGACACTTCAGCATACAGAGGACACAAGCGAAAGTACAAGTTGTGTAAGACTGAGGAGTGACGTTGCAGTTCAGGTAGATTTGTGCCAGTGCGGGTTGTTTGTGGTCCAGTGTGATAACAATGTCCAGTGATACAGTATGTTACACAGAGGGCAACTTTTTTCATAAAGATGGAAAAGTGTCTAAAAACTACCAGAAAGGAGTTAAAATAAATAAATAAATTGGCGATACCAATTTTGCACATCTGCTGTAATTCAATGAATTAATCTAAAAACACACCTCATTCCCGAGGTCTGTGATCCTCATTTTAAATGTTTACATCCTTTCCTGATATGCACAGGTCCGCTGGGTTTGCTTTAATTAGGGTGCAAATTATATCAGAGTAGGTACAGTAAGTGGGCAAGACAAATTGCATAGGAAATGCCACATTAGCATGTAATAAGACTGAACTAAGTAATCTCTAATTGGGTTGCCCTTTTAGAAGGGGAGCACGTCTGTGATCCTGTGGAAAATGACTAATTTTCTGAGTGTGCTACAAGTGATTTGGGGCTCACACACACTTAGCCTATAACCTTTTTAAAAGAAAATTATTATACATAAATGATGCCCACAGGTATTATTACATGAATGGTCAGTTTAGGTTAGTTCCAACAGCGAATGAATGCCCATAGACTCTAACACTAAAATGCCCAGCGTCGTGTCAGAGAAAGGACTGCGTACAGCTGGGTACGCAGAATGGCTTTGGTAACCAGCCCAATATGCTGCTGGTTTGCCTCATAGCAACTGTTCTCAAGTTAATTACTGAATCTAAGTTGGTCACAGCTGTGGATGTGAGAGTGTATGGTTGTTTCTTTCTGTGGTGGCCCTGTGATGGACTGGTGACTTGTACACGGTGTACCCTGCATTTTCACATCTGCTAATTGCAGTCACAGAAGTGGACCTTCTAACTGTATTTGCGGCATTAATGACTTTCAGATCATTTTCATATACGTAACAAATAACAGGGCTTGCTGCATGGATAGTTCTGCTAACACACGGTAAGTGAAATTCACTTATTTTATTTATAAGTCGCTTAGCATTAATTAGCAGGTGTTCATGTCTCTGTAATGTTCATACAGTCTGTGAATGCAGCTTAATAATCATTTGTCTGCTGTAAAAATGGAGCCAGTACTCCATTCACTGAAGGTGAACATTTTTAAAACAGGTTCAGTTCAGGTAAATGAATATTATTGAGTCAATATTACAGAGCCTGTACAGTATTTAGTCTCTAATTTGCAGTTTTGGTTAAGGAAAACTACTTTTACAATCCTGGCTTGGACTGGCAATAATGATAAGGAGGACCATTTGAACCACTGTTCCTTGCTGAAAGTTTTTTCAGATGAAAATTTAATTTAAAAGAAATTCTTATGTTTGTAATTTTTTCTGTTTGTCTAAATTTAAATAATGATGTGGAGCAAAACATAGTAAATTAAAACCAATGTCTAATATTGCTAAAAGTATTTACTTGAAAAAGAATAAAACAAATATCAGACTAATGAATAAGACAGAAGACACAAGAAAAAGGAATAGCCAACTTCAGGTTTAATTAGTCCAGCAGCCAATTTTAAAACAGACACACAGTAGAAAACGTTGGACTTGACTAATACTGCTTATGACAAATGGTGAATGGGTCAGATTTGGGCTTTCTTCTACAGCTTTCTGGGAATCAAAATGTCATATACAGTGATTTGAGTAATCACTGTACATGTAAATCTGATCTCCACCTAATTAGGGCCATACCACTTGAAACCTGGACAGATTTTATGGGAAAATTATAATGAAGACATTAGGTAATTACATTTGTATGTGATTGTCTTTTGATACTTTTGGTTGTGTCAATATATTTCTGTTACGTATTCTGATTTAATCACAAAATACGGGCTTTTGATTTCTAAAAATTCAGATTTATAGGAATCTTCCTGCAACAGGAAGTCACATAAAGAATATAAGGAGGGAAAATGTTGGGCCTAATAAATCTCTTAAACCAAAATTAACATACTGAATCCAAAGCTTATGCCACTCACGGTGGATGACATGTCTCCATGAGTACTGGTATTAGTTATCTACAAATTTTCAGTTTGCACACCAGATCAGACTCACATGCCTCCCTTTAAATAACATCATGCATGGATCTGCTTCCTGGAGACAAAACAAAATCGAAAAGAAACACAAAAGCAAAACAAAACCTTACAGCACTTTTATAAAATGTCGCTATACATACAGTACCTCCAAATTAAACTCTGCATTTATGTACAATACAAAATTTCTTTTAACTTTACTTTTCTAGAATCAATAATTTCTGACAGGAAAAGGAGCCTCTAGAAAAAAAGAACAAAAAGTTGCAAAAAGTACAACAAATATGACATTAAATGATGGAAATAAATAAAAAATAAAATACAATAAAATAAAGCAATGTAGATGGTGCATAGGAAAGAAAACAAAGAACATACATTTAATTTAAGCAACAATATTAATTTCACATTTCCCTCTTTATGCTGTGGTGTAGTGGGGTTTTTTGTAGTCCGTAGCTTGACCCTTTCTGAGTTCTGTCATGAATTAAACAGAGGCTGAATGCACTCTCCTCTTGTTATGGTAAGGTGTACAGTTGAACAGCAGCTCCAGTCTCTCTTCCTCACCCCTCGTTCTTTTCCTCTTTTCCTTGTGACCCTCCTTCCCTTGTTTATCTGAAGGCATTCAGGTGAGTTTCTCTTTAGTTCAATGAAAACACCCAGTACCCCCTATGCAATGTTCTTAATTGCGTTCTCATTAAGCTTTTCCATGTAGTTCCTAAGATCCTTTGAGTCTCCAAGCTCGATGTCTGGACATACCCATTTTATCTCACTGGTCTGCACTAGTGCTAATGGGCTGAGGGCAGGACACCCATTACTGGACTTTACACTTGAAAAAGTGGTGAACTTCACTCGCTTTCTCTTGGTGGTGGGTGAGTTAAGCGACTCATTCCTGTGATCCCTCCCACTTGAGCTACATCCTGCTCCACCAGTATTACCTCGCTGGATGCCTCCATTTAATAGTTGACTACCTTCCTCTAGGGTACCGCCCAGTTCATCCTGCTGCTGCTGTTGCAGGCACAGCCCCTCCTCTTGGCCAAGCCACACCCAGTCATGCGCATGGGGCATTGCCTCTGGAGCCTCCAGGGAGAGCTGCTTGCTACGGTACTTGTATGCATAAGAGATGCAGTTAATGAGAAAAACCAAGATGGCCAAGCAGAAGACTCCCAGCAGGGCGTACATGCCGATCTCCAAATCTGTCAGGCCTCGCCGAGAGGTCAACAAGTCCTCATCAGTGCTGCGACTCCGAGGCAGCTCCGCCTGATCTGTATATTCAGAGAATTCATTCGGGGCCCTCGCCCCAACTTCTGCTGATAAACGGCCCCCACTCGGCCTTACTGGAACATGGCCCTTGATGGTTGTAGCTCCACGGTTATTTAGCCCAGTTTCCATGTCAGAAATAGATCCGCCATAATATGGAGGGTCAGGGCGTGTGCGCCGGCCACCTGGTTGTCTGAATTGTTCCTCTGGCTGACCAAGCCTTACGTGTATGTTTGCCATTCCAGTGGCTAAAGCAGTATGTCGTTTGCCCTTCTGGCACATTTCTGACTGGCTCATTTCAACACGTACTAGCAAACCTTGACCTTCCCCTTTGGCAACAATAATGGGCCACTTCCACGCTGCACTTTGCTGCACCACCACCACCTGTTCATCCAGTGAGGTGGCTGCCAGGGTAAAATGGGCAGGGTTGTAGTTATCTAGAGGAGTCATGGATCCATCGCTGAAATGAAGCCAAGCACTGATGAGGGACTCCTAAGAAATCACACAGGCAAAAAAAAAATTGGCACATAGTCAACTCAGTGTAAAAATAATCCTTAAAATAACCCAGAAAAAAACAATAATATTCACATTCCTTATTAACACATAAGGAAAATAAAAACAGACACAGGGAAATAAAGCAGCGGGACATGGAGGACACAAAATTCAGTGTTAATTACAGCAGAAAGGTTCATTGAAACATTTGGATGGAATAGATGCGAGACTATTCTCCTGAAAGCTAAATATCCTCTCCAGGGAAAGAGTCTGCAGCCTTCCTTCATTTGAAATTATAATTATAGGAATAACACAGTTGTTCAGTGGTTAGAGATGCAAATCAAAGAGAAAGCTTTGTATATGAATAGTGAATTAATTCAAAACCACAATGAATACCATAGACTTCGTAATAAACCTAATCCATTTCTAAACTTGCTAACTATTATGACTGGGGTCTAATACAAAGCCAAATCCGACTCATAATATAATGACAAAACCTGCTCTGTTTTCTCACAGTACGATAAGAAATTATTAATAAAACTGTCAAGTAAAATATTTTGATGTCTATAGTACCTGCATTGTACTTTTGTATAGCATTCATACCTGTTTGAGTGATTCAATAACTTCTTGTGTTGTTGCAGTGGCAACAATGGCCCTGTTGCTGCCTGGGCTGAGCTGCAGGGACAGAGTTAATCCAGACACCAGCTGCACCCCCAACTCTGTCACGCTCACTTTATCATCCACCACTCTGATACTCCTCTCAGCCAGGACTGATGATGTCAATGGGGACAGCACCTGAAACACATAAAAACACTACTTATTGCTTTGCTGCTAATGGCACTCCATTAGGATCGAGGATTTTGCTGTTTATAGTGATGTCAACGTAAATGATTGGATGTCCTTTTCTGCTGCCCTGCCGCTATAACCTGGACTTTAAATGGAGTTTTGGCAAGGGGCGCCTTTGTAGTTCCTTCTGAGAATACACATTCTCAGAGTACGCCACCTTTTATCAAATAGAAGTCTGCGCAACATATATATAACCACCACATTGAGAAAATGATCACCAAAATCTATGGTTTTCCACGTGTAAATGGCAGTCTAGTGCATCAACTTTATACAAACCTTAAGAGTGACAAGGGGACAGAACGCTGTAGATTTAATTCCTCCACAGTTTATGTAATGATAGCAGCGTATAACTAAGGGAGATTTTGTCTTTAATTTAAACTCTTCTCTTATTCATAACACCAAGCTAAACCGTCCTGATTTTGATGGGAATAAATACAATCACCACCTCTCTAATGGTTAGGAAACTATAAACAAGCACAAAAAAAAAAAGACAATTACCAAAGGTTTTAATGATTCCTCTTCCCCATGAAGCCCTCAAGCATATGTTGGCTCTTTAAATTGGCACTCAGTCATCAAAACTTTGAGAACCATCTGCCCTAAGGGTACTGCCCCACGAACTACATAACTTCAAGGGCTATTTTTCTGTTTGTATTCACAGAAACTTTGAAGTGATGTAACAGCCGTGTGGTATTTGGTATGTGTCACAGTTGGGATGCATTTCCTCTATCTAACCTTATTAAAGCCTTGGCTTCACTGTCAGTCCAATGTTTTACCACACAATGGTGTGAGCTGGTGTCAGTCTGGTGCTGGTGTCAATCAAAGGTCCCTGTTGTGCTGGGAGAAGACATACCCAGAGCTAGGAGCTTAGAAAAAAGCCCCGAGAACTGACTTCTAAGGACTTTGATGTTTCTCAGATCCTGAAGTGCAGACATGAAGAAAGACAGTTCTTCTTTCAACAATTACAAGAACTTCCTTTGGACTAAATTCACTTCATGGTAACCATTTTGACTTTGGAAGGATTGTGGTCAAAGCAGATTTAGCGTCTTGGACACACACACGCACGCACACATACAAAAACATAGTTGTTCTGGGCATTTTTCTTGCAGTAAGCATATACTTTTGATTGCTAATGGGAAAAAAACCACTGTGCTTAATTTGTATTCTAAATATTTTGTGATTTTACACTCTGTGATTGTAAAAACAAGCACATACTAATATATAACTCACATGGAAAAATGATCTGCTCCCTAGTAACACACCATCTAAGTCTCTGTGTTGCCAGAGGTGTAAGCATGTAAATAGTTGTGATATTGTTATGATATGAGAATCTCTCCCATCCGCTCCAATTAGAGCTCCTGTCTCTCCTCCAGCCACCCCCGCATGGCCGCATTTACCAGCCATAATGAACTGTCAGCACAGATCAATGCCTCATTTGTACAGACCCACTTCCATGTTTTCTTCTCTTTGGTTTAGCTCTTTGCATTTTCCCTTTTGCTGCTCACGCAATGAAACCGATACCAGCGACTGTTAAACACCGAAAATGAGGGTGGCCTCAAAATAGGTTTTACTCAAACTCTGATGTAAGGGCACATACTGTATTAAAGAGCCAGACTGCTGGTGGCTGTGAAGATTCACAAAAATGAATACAAAGAAAAGTAAAGATGCATTTACTTTTTTTTGAGATTTATTTTTCAAGTAAATCCATCATCATCACCCTGTCTTTGCCTCCAACATTAGATGGTTAGGTCCATGTCATCAAAGTTGATGAAGGAAAGTTTGAGATGTTAAGAAAAAGCCCATTTTGGAGCAGGAAAAGTGACCTGTATCATTCTCCTCTAACGGTATAATCTATAAACCTCCTATAGAGCTGTCCACAAGGTGTCAGAAGTGATTTTTGCAGCCCTCAAAAGGAACAACGCTCCTCTCAGCCAAACCACAGCTACATACTAACAAACGTCCAGCCTTTCTACTCCTCTCATCTTGGAACATCAAGATTCTTTCCCCCAGTTCTGCAGTCCAACTCAGATCCCTTTTCCTACCTCCTTTATTAGACTCTTTGTCCATTTTTCAGAAATGTTCTGTCTCTGCTCCACACCATTAGAGGGACTGCAAATACTGCTTTTAGCCTACATCCATATTCGTGAAATTCTCCCAGAAGACTTCCAGAGATGTCAAGCCCCTTCCTTACTTTAGCTCCAGAGTTTACAGATTTCTTCATTCTATCCCAAGAGAGCAATTAAATACCCCTTTCAGGCCTACCACTATCTATTCAAAGCTGTCAGAGCCTCGTCTTGTATGATTTCTGTCCAGACCTTTGAGGCCTCTTGGAACCTGAAATCCCACGTGCACCTGGATCTAGTCTGGTGCACCCAATACTAGCACATAAAATCCACTGCGGCTCACACCACGAGTCCCCAACATAGAAACTGACACATTTGCAAAGGTTAATCGCTTAATGTGTTTTGCATGTAAGTAGTCTATCCATAACACGCCAGAAAGGCAGTAACTTAAATGGATTTATTACGTTCTTTTGCAACACCATCAAACTTGCAGCACTGTGTTTATCATTGATCACATTTGCAATTCCCCAGCCAGTATAGAGTCTTCTAATACATGAATGACCTCTTGACATTTTTGCCTTTAGTTACATATGAAATCAAGGTCTTCCGCTGTAACAGTTCAAAGCTGAATCTAAATTAAACTATTAGCGCTCCATGATACGGTAACAAAAAAAGACAAAAGGTTACGTTCACAGCACTTTATTATGTCAACCTAAATGAATTCAAACTATTGGCTGGTTTAACAACCTACACGACTGCTAAATATAAAACCTCAAATAGTATATATTTTTTTTTGGTCTAACAACACTTTGGGTATATTTTAATGGGCTTCCATGTGTGAGTGATGCTGGGAGTGTCTAATTCAGGGTTCGTGTATTTCAGAACAGCGAGCAAGCAACCAAACAAATAAAATACAGTCTTTGCTTTTTAAGTTTCCTTTTTACCACATCTGAACAAAATGTAGAAATAAAAATGTAGAAGAACAAAAAAAAGACTATTAAGTATTAATAACAACCATGTGTTCTTGAACATCTCTCTTCTTATTGGTGTTCTAGTCGTACCCTGCATGTGCACGTTATAACTATATATACAACCAGAACACATTCATCTGTATAAATACTGTTGGCTTTTTAATTCTGTAAGTGAGATGTTGGGAATGAACCAATCAAGACTTTATAGTTAAGTTTTTTTTCCCTTGTAGTTCTGCCTCTGCACACTACCACAGCGGCTTTTAAATCAAACAAACAGCATTTGATCAAAGTGCAGCTTTAATCCAAGGGGTTTGATTTTGCATTAACAGTTTTGGGGATTACGGTCGTTTCATGCACAGTTTTCAGAAGCTCAGAATTAATTGGACATTTGACTGAAAAGCAGTTTCATATCCAGGTGAGGCCTGTTCCATTGTTATTTCATGACAAATAAAGCAGAAACTTTAACTCGTTTGGGACAGGGCGATTTTCGAGCAATTCTAGCCTCGTGTGTAACACTGTATTTTAGTGGGTACTGTGCTCGATCAATAAAAGCTATAGACATGTGCTTTGCCGTTTCTGAAAGCTTAGATTCTGTAGTTTCCAACACAAAAAGAATTTCTCCTCTATCTGTACATATGAAAAAGTTATGCCCCTTTAAAGATTCCCTTTGTCGTACAGTAATCTATTTGCAGAAAGTATGCAGTACTGTAGCGTGCACTATTCATTATGTATAGAGCTGAAACTCCGGAAATGTAAACATTAGCATCTAAGCTAACTGCAGTGCAAATTTGAAGCCATTATCTCTAAAATTGAGCCGTATAGATCATATTTCATCTAAATCATGATCTTTCATAACTCGCCTTCTCCCACCAATAATAATGCCTAAATATACATTTACAAACAGATCATCTGTATATTCTGTGACTGGGACACGGACGAACACGGAAGCGCTCGCTCGGTCACGAGCGCGCTCCCGCGGCACGCCCCCGCCGCGACTTACTGTAAATCTGACCTGAGACCAGCTGTTACCGATGCAGAACGGAAAAGCTTCTAG
>VOQJ01011642.1:0-12165 GCA_015052665.1 Apistogramma diplotaenia | reverse complement strand
CTTACAGAGAGACAGAAAATACATCACATATCACATACACCATAAGACCCTACTGATCATTTTTCACAAATGCATTTGCATTCATACATTCATGCACTGATAGATTTGCTTTCTGGTTTATGTTCCATAGTGATATTCTTTATCACTTGTTAAAATTACTGATTATTGTCAGTTCATAAAAAATAAATTCATCACTGAATATCTTATCAAAGTGTCACTTACTGCATGTTGGGCCTGTAGTCCACTGTCCAGCTTCACAGATGATGGTATTTTGCCCCGTGTTAGTGTAACCATGTTCACAGTGATACTGCACTTTTGAACCTGCAGCAAACACCTCCCGGTGTCCCTGATGAATGATGACTGCATGGGAGATTTTAGGAGGCGCACTGCACGCACTGATGCTTCCTGTTAAACAAAGCACATCATGAATAAAAACAGAAAAAGTGCTCAACGATGAAACGGAGGCAAATATTAGCAGACTTACTCTCACAGACTGGTAAAGGGGACCAGTTTCCATTTTCACAGGTGGTGGTGGTATTCTGGTTTTTGTGCTCAAATCCTGCATCACATGTTATCCTTAATGTACTTCCATCCTCATACCAACTGTTTGAGTTTTCACTGTAGTTTGCATTGGGAATAGTTGGTGGAAGGCAGGCGTTTTCCTCTGAGGAAGAAAAGACCAGTCATCATCATAACTTTAAAATTTTTAACAAAACAGGATGTCTTTTGAGCATGTTAGGACCAAGGTGAGTTCTAAATAAAGTTATCATCAGTGACCGCAGCCCTGAACCTCCCACCCTAAACATATGCTTTTGAGACCAGCCACCACATACGGTGGAGTTAATGTGCACGTAAAATGTTTTTGATGCTTTTGTTGTTGTTCCCTGATTGGCTCGGACCTCTGAGGTTAAAAATATTTAACTTTAAAACTTCCTAAATCTGAACAGCAACACATGTCCCTGCATTAAAAGCATGAACAGCTAACTCAGAGAAAAGTCTGTTCTCAGCTTATCTTTCACGTTTTTTTGCGATTACATTTTTCTCAATATCATATTATAGATTTCAGTTTTTGAGAACATCCATCATTCCCAGTAGAGTTTCATATATGTAACACTGACCTATACATTGTGGTTTATGAGACCATTTCCCATTTTGACATGTACTCGTCGCCCACCAGCCCTCCACTGCAGGTTTATATCTATTATCACAGGCATATGTGATCATGGCTCGGTCAGAATAAGTCGCTTGCTGGGGGAGACAATATCCATGACTCAGCCTGGGAGCATCACAGCCCTCTGCTGCCCTTTCTGCTGAAACACAATTTTTAAGCATATATTAGACATATATTTGCTGAAATACAAATTTGAAAAACATATAAATCACAGATTTGACCCATTTGATGATTTGATTTATCAGATGTTTTACTGCTTCACTTCGGGGACTTCAGTCAGTTACCAGGACATACAGTCGTCATTACATATATTTGGTACGTTGTAAATCAGACACTTTATCACTTTGTTACTGTATATTACTGCACTTGCATTGTTGCACATCCATCTCTGCACTGATAGATGTCGATTTGTACACTTCACTGTGTTTTTCCTTGTTTTCAGAGCACTGAGTCCTCGTACAGCTTAGTATAGTTTGTATTGTTAGCACAGTTTATATCATTTGTACAGCTACCTCCATTGTTTGCATTGTACCCCATTGATTTATATTTATTGTGTGTCTAAAGCTGTTGGCTGGCTTAATTTTCTTTGGGATCAATAAAGTTTATATCAATCTATCTCTGTCTATCAAATACACATTGGTCATATATTTAACAAACTGTGATAAAAATGCAATATTCTTACCATGAAGAACTCCAGGAAACAAAATGAGGACAAAACCAAGAGACCTCAGACACATTTTGCAGGAAGGAAACATGTTGTCAAAGCAGAGTAAAGAGCCTGGTTCTGCTGAAACAGTTAGCGAATGCTGGTCAGACCTAAGAGGTTGGGAAATGGTAAACATTAGGCTGAATAACGCCGTGTTTGGCTGTTGCTAAACACAATTCACATTGTAGAATAGACACATAAACATGACAAAATGCCAACTTTAAGTAATTTGATTATATCCAGATTTCCCATATAATTTCTCATTTGCTTTGAATTTGAATATTTTCTCACGGTGAACTCGAAGAAAACACTGCTCACATCGAAGCGCTTGTATTTCTTTCTTCGCTCCTGCATTTGTTGGAGGGGTTTGTGCAAAGTCGATGATGCTGTTTACTGTCCAGGCTTCAAACTGACTTCCTGGACTGCTGTAATCACACGGTCAACATTGGGAAAGATCAAACAGTCACAGCACAGACCTCCTAAAGTCAAAGACACAAAACAAACAAAAACTGTGTTGAGTGTGTTCAGTATTACCGTCATTGTGATATTTACCTGGTGGTCATTTAGAGATTCAGCACTGAATTCAGGATGAGTTTTAGGTTCCTGCTACTGCTTATGGTGGCTCACCGCTGCACTGATGGACATATCACTGAAGTCTGTAACAGCTGTGCTTCTTCCACTGCTTCTCTGTGGGTTAAACTTTAAGTTATCACAACCTAAGAAACAAACTGTGGGTGGACTCTGACACATGGGTGAATGGAGCAACTACAAATATGCTTGTTGTACACTGGCCCACATCATTTTAACAACCAGCATTCCACCAACAGAAGCACAAACATCAAAAACGAGCAGAGATCATTTAGATAATTTAAGTCTCCTGTCCCTTGGAGTGGACTTTGGGACGATATGATGCAATGTAATGATGCTGTTTTGAATTTCATAGGGATTTCTGGTAAAATGAGTTTATGTCATGAACAACAGTTTGATGACAGAATAATCACACCTAATAATCAGGGCTGAAAGAAGCAGAAACCATGTTACTTAGACTATTGGATATATTCTCTGTATTTATCATATCTTCTACATTTCTGTATGTTTCATCTTGTTTTGAAGGCCATGCTGTTCTCTTCATATGCCATGCTGGAATGTCTCCTCATTTAAATATATGGAGACTGGTGACACCTCCAGCAGGAAGAGCTTTGAAACTACTCTTATTGTTTAAGTTCTCAAGGATCACACATACAGAAGCCTCATTCACACTTCTGGGCTTCTTGATCAGCATGTGACGCTAAGAGGGAGCCAGGAAGTCTGTGGATTAGTTTATTGTAGAAATTAACATCTTTCTGTGAAACTTTGAATGATTTCCATTGTCTGATTGTCTACTGTGAGCCACGTTGTAGTGACATCATTGACGTCACGTCATGTGACCTGTACCATGTCACCTTCTTTCAATAAAAGCCGAGAGCGGATGGGGTGGCCTCTGAGATAGACTATTTCCTGTTTGAAGCGAACAGCAGAGAATTCCTTTTTTCTGTTTTAGTTTCAAGGAGGCTATTCTTCTCCCCGCTAGCGGCACTACCCTAAGCTGAGTAAGTGTGTTTGTTCTTGTTATTTAATGATCTGAACCCATCATTTTGGTCCTCCGGGTCCGGAACTCCGTGGCAAGACGCGGTTGGACGCAAAGGAATGACTGGCTAACAACTGCCGGCAGCGGGGTTCATTTGGGGCCCTGTGAGAAAGCCCTGGAGTGTGAATTCGGTTCAGGCACCAGTCTGTCGGTGAAACTGAGTTTCCCGGGAGGACCGTACCTTTTTCAGGGGGCAGCGGGCTAATTCTGAGCCGACGTCTTGCAGCCCGGACGGGGGAGCCGATTAGCATGCGATTAGCACGTTGCTTGCTAGGCTAAGTTAGCGAACAGCTATGAAGATCTTGCTGATTTAGTAACAGTTACCGCTTTTTGCCTATGTTTTTTGTAGTTAAAGAGGCCTGCCCAGGTTACCGATTGACAGTTCGATAATTTTTGCTGCTAAATAAAGACAGAGGTCTGCCTGGGTCGCTGATTGATGTGTTAACTGGAGGTCTGGCTGTGTCCCGGACAGGTTTTGTGCGCATTCTTTACCGTTTGAATTGACAGGTTTCCACAGTAAGCCGTGCTATAGGGGTAACGTGGTCTGTGAAGCACCGGTTAGCAGTTAGCAACCAGCGTTTTGCTGACTCGGCTATTGTATTGTTGCTGTTGTTGTCGGGGTGTTGAACAAACTCCTAACTTAGTAATGGTTACCGCTTCGATTGGTCGTGTGGTTTATGATTGACAGAGGCCCGCTCAGATTACCATTTCTTGTGGTTAAAATAAACCGGTCCGGAATTTAGATACTCTCGTGTGAGAGCGTTTCTAATTAGGCACCAGCAAGTATGCGTATGTGTGTGTGTCTGTGTGAGAGTCGCTTTTTTGCTGTGTGTGTGTGTGGAGCAGTGTATTTGAGGGTGTGGAAGTCGCTTTGTGATTTGCTGGAAGTACACAGTGTGAGCGAATTTGGTTTTGGGGTCTTCACAGACACGGGGTCTGCGAGACAAGCAGCAACATTGTATTATGGGTAATCTAACGTGTAAGTCTGCCTTACAGGGGGATATAAAGTATATGGAGACACGTTCTCCAGGCAGCACCGCCTTTTGTAGTAAATGGGAGAAAAAATATAACTTTAATGGGAAGCTACAGGTTAGATCATGTGAGAACTTAGTAGAAAACTTAAAAATAAGTGTAGCTATGAAACAGGGGCGAGGTAAAGTTAAAAAAGCCATGCAATTAACAATAGCACAGGTTTGGCTTGACCACGCACAGAAGAGGCATGTGGGTGAGCAGACAAAGAAAGTGGTTCAGGCTTCCTGTGATGTTAATTTTGCATTGTTGAAACCTGACGATGAGACTGTCATCACCTCAGCCACTTCCCGTACCTCAGCAACCCCTCTCACAGCTGCAGAGCGCAGTTGGAGGGTTGCAGGGGTAGGGAGGAAGGTCGAGGGGAGAAAAGGTATCACAGCAGGTGAACCTTCCTTTGAAGATGACACTCAGAAGTTAGAGTAGAAGTACATTCACAGGACCTTTGATTGCTTCTTTACAGGGGAATTACCCAAATTTAAAGCCTCTTTTATGCAAATATGGTATGCAACATCTCCCAGGAGGTGGCAGTTGTGACTGCTATGTAGGATCACCAACCATCTTCGTTCCTCATAAAGTTAATGTGGACTTGTGGGCAACAGAATTTGCTGAATTACAAGCCTCATTTCATTTACATAGGCATGAAATGGTTTCAGTGTCCAGAAACCACTTCAAGCATGATTAGAGCAAGGTGAGAGGTGATTTTACTGAGAGAAGTAAGGGAAAAGGCCATGGTTTGTCTAATAAGCATCTCCCCAAGGAAGATAGCTGCTGTTGGGAATGTGGAAAAAAGGGACATCTTGCTAGAAACTGCCTCAAAAAGAAGTCTAGAGACCCTCCATCTGATTCAGGCTATTCCATCTCTAAGTGACTGGTGTGGAGGTGTGGACTCAGATGACATTGAGTTCACCAGTGTCGATCTGAAGTTAATATTACCCACAATTTCCACACCAGGTCAAAAACCTTTAATAACTCTTCTGGTAAATGGTAACTGAAGGCAGCCTATAGGCCATGTGAGTTTTTCTAAACAATATACAGTGCAAGACTGTTAATTGTTTCTGCTAGGGGTTTAAAGATCACAGAGGAATTATTTCGGATGAAATAATGTTTTAACAGGGTTAAAAAAAGTATAATGGACTCTGTGTCTTTTAATATTTGGTAAGAATCATTTCTGTGATTGATTTTGTTGCTGTAAAGCGGCTGATCCAGAGGGAGCGCGTGGGGGTGACCCATTCAGAATACTAGAATACAAAAAAATTCTAGTACTCTTCTGCAATTCCAGAAAACAAGAGGGGGAACTCATTTCTCAAAATTCTCTCGTGCGCTGACGCTGTGGATCTTTGAACTGCCGTACAGAAGACTTAAATACATTTGGGTAAAAGAAATCATGCCAAATATTTTAATTAATTTAATTCAATAGCGTAAGTAACTGTGGGATATTAGGCGTACAGTGGTTAAGCTGTGAATTTGTGTGTGCAGTATTCATCTCTTTGTGCTTTTTACAGCCTAAAAGCATTAGAAAGTTTCTGAGTTGAGTTCCAGGTGGGAGTTCCTGGAAGCAGAGATTGGTTGCCATTTTCCTTTTCGGTGCCATGTGACTGGGAGGAGCTGGGACAGCAGTCAATTTGAAATCCGAATCTTCTCACCAGGTTGACAGCATTGGTCATTCTGAACAGGAAATATCTGATGATAGCAGCCAAAACTGTAAGCTCCTGATCTGACCTGTGTGATAAGTCTGACCCTTGAGAGTTTCAACCATAAGTTGTTGCTCTGGCACTGGGAGGTGGTAGACAATAGGTCCACCTGCCAAAAAGTCAGTGGAGAGAGCAAGGAAAATAGCACACCTAGGGGTCGGGTCAGGAAGATGAGAGATGGATAAAGAATTGGCTGAAGTGTTTTACATCAGTCCACTATAGATGTGTGGATTTTAAATCCTCCTATTTTTAGTGGCTTGCTTCATGATGTTCATACCTGTCCAGATATGACACCTGCTGACAAACGAGGATTGTAGGATCTGTCACAGAGCGACAACAGCAGACAGGAAACTATAACTTGGAGACAATCCACGGAGCAAGAGACTTTGGAGAGGTCAAAAAGGATGTTGACCCTGAGGTTTGAATCTGGGAGTCTTCACACAGACCACCCAGTTTATAGTCTCGGAATGCAGTGTGTAAAACCATCAATGAGACGTTGCATTCAATTTACAGGTGACGGAGATGCAAATGGACCCATGAGAGAAGAATTTAACTGAATTGAATTAGACTGACTGACTGACTTGCTAAAACAAGTCCAGGGAAAAACAATTGGGGAAGTCTGAGAGTCTAGTTTTCTGGTTAAGTCCGGAGACCTGGTAACAGACTTTGGTTAAATGTTTGGTACCTGTTTAGTTACGTAGACAAAAACACTGTTTACATAGTGTATTTTGCTTTGCATTAGATCCATGCTAATGTTAAGATTTTTAAATTGTATTGTAGCATATTTGCAGAGGTGAGTCACCCTCAGTGCTGTCACGAGGTGGAGGAGGGCCAGCTCAGAGTAGGACGTACTCAAGGAGCCAAGGCAGGGCCAAAATGAAGAGGTGCATTGTGGGATAAGAAATATGTGTAAGCTAGGACTCTGAAGTTATGGGATTTGGTTTCCCTGTAACAACGTGCTAAAGGAATCATCTGCTCATCCTCGTTGGCCTTGCATGGTTTCAGCAGATTGAGGCAACCTTGTTGCACTCTGTTTAAGAGAGGTCTCCCCTTCCATTATTCTTTCTCCCCTTATGAGAGACATCAAGGTCATTTGTTAATTTGATGGACAGCCTCATCTTGAAGACTCTGTCTTGAGTTATTCCCAGTGTATCTATACGTGATCACAGATATGCTGAAGAATGTTTTCAGTTCCTTCCTGCTCCAATATCTGGACCTTCTCCCTCTCCTGAAAGCTCTAAGTCTGACTCCCCTTCCACAATGCTGAATGAAATGCTTTCTGCCTCTTTCAGCTCTTTCCTGAGGAACAGGTTGAAAATAAGAGGAACCAAGTCCTGTTGTCCACTACTAAGAGCTCTAACAAAGTTTTATTTTGAAAGGGTTCAAATTATTGTACATTTCTGAAATCTTACTAAAACAAATTAAAGAAACAGAAGCAAAAAAATATATATATACATATCACTGAACTTCCAGTGATATGCACCTGTGCCACCGCATTAAAAACACTCGTGGAAATACCCCTGAAGAATTGTTTGTGTTACTCTGTGTAACAGATGATATATCCTTCAACTTCAAAATACTTTATTAATCTCCACTGGGGACATTCATTCGTTTGACAGCAACTACTGTACACACAGGTTTACAGCATCACAAATCCCACCCAGTGTAAACATACAAAACTAACTAACAAACAAAAAAGAGCCCCTCCCCCCCACCCACACACACAGTGACAAATACACATGCCAACAAGAGGTTTTGTACAATCGTTTAGCAGCAGGAACAAAAGGCCTCCTGAACCTCTCCATCCTACAGCACAGCCAGAGGAGCCTGTTACTACAGCTACTCCACCGATCTGACAGTCTCATGCAAAGGGTGTTTGCTGTAGTCAAGGATGGTCTGCGTAAGACACCAGCTCCCCCACAGAGTCCACTTTCCCACCCATCACAGGAGACACACTTTCTGATCAGCTTATCCAGCCTGTTTTAGTCTTTTACAGTGATGCTGTTTCCCCATCATGCCACCCCAAAGAACACAGTACTTGCCACACCAGAATGGTAAGAAGTGTGCAGGAACTCATTGCGGACATTGAAGGATTTTCGCCTCCTCAGAAAACAGTCTGCTCTGTGCTTTCTTACAGGCAGAATTTGTGTGCACTGACCAATCCAGCTTGTTGTCAAGATGTACTCCAAGATATTCATAGGACTAAACTCCTTCAGTGCTCCTTAGCACTGAAGGAGTTTAGATGTATTCAGGATCAGACCATTTCTCACACCGGGCTGTGAAAGCTGCAATAAGCTCTCTATACTCCACTTCCTCTGTTTTTCTTACACATGCCACCACTGTCTCATCTGAGTATTTCTAGATGTGACAAAGCTCAGACTTGTATGTGAAGTCAGCGGTGCATATGGTGAAAAGAAAGGGTGACAGTACTGTACCTTGAGGAGCCCCAATATTGGTCACTACCATCTCTGAGAAGCTGCTTCCCAACCTGACGTACTGTGGCTGCTCTGTGAGGTAGCTCTTAATCCACATGATTAACAGCTTCTTTCAGCCTTTGTAGCCTGATTGTATTGAAGGCCATGGTGAAATCAAAAAACATCATCCTAACGTAACCCCGGCTCATCCAGGCAGAAGCTGAGTCAAACCTACTGTAGAAGCGGTTAAACTCATCGGGCCATGTCGACGCTGCCTGGAGTCTCACTCCTTTAATCCCTATAGTCAGTGATGGTCTTCATACCCCTCCATACCTCTTTCGTATTGTGCTTCAAAGTCCTCTGTGACCCTTCCCAAAGTCCCTTCTGGCCGCCCTTAATCTCTTTTTCAGATCACATCGGATACTCCGAACCCTATCTTGATCCCCAGATTTGAATACTTCTTAAAGTTCAAGAGGCCTTTAAGGCTGCTTGTGAGCCATGGTTTGTTTGAAAAGCACCGAACTGTTCTCATGAGCAGCACCACATCAGTGCAGAAATCCATCCATCCATTTTCTTCCACCACGAGGGCAGTGGAACCTATCAGCTGTCATAGGGCGAGAGGCAGAGTACACCCAGGACAGGTCGCCAGCGCCAACACCGAGAGACAGACCACCATTCACACCTATGGACAATTTAGAATCACCAATTCCACTCCAGTAAGTGCACGTATTTGGACTGTGGGAGGAAACCGGAGTACCCGGAGAAAACCCACTCAAACATGGGGAGAACATGCAAACTCCACACAGAGAGACCATCCAAGGTGGATTCAAAGGCAGCCCTTCTAGCTGTGAGGCAGCACTGAATTGCAGACTTTCAGCCCTAATTTTAGGGATTTGATTAACTATTGGGAATTCCAGCCACTTCAACTCCTCATGCGCAGGTTAGCATGCTGCCAGCATTTTGCTCATTCACCAATGTACCTGAGGTCAACTCTCCAGCAAAGATCTGATTGGTGAATAACTGTCAGCTGAGAGTCTTTTTTCAGTCTTCTAAAATGAAAGTTGGGCTGATGATGGACACGTAGCCTCTCCATCTGTTCACTCTGATTTCTGAACTTAGCCTGGATGCTCAAACTGATTCAAAAATCAATCAAATAAAATATTGTTAATTAAGAGAAGAGCAGGAAAGATGACCACATTGGTCACTAAAACTCTTGACCTCTGACACTGAATCAGACGCATCATATTTTTACAGTGCTGACATCTGGAGGCACAGCAGTGATGTCGAACTGATTAAAGCACAAACACCAAAACAACAGTTTTCATTATTTTAAAACTGCTGAGGAAAATAAATATTTTTCACACCTCTTCAAAAGAAGTGCATTAAAGTGTTTCAATTTCAGTATAAATGTGTTGAAAAGGAAATCGAAGAATAAGATTTAACATAAATCAGTTAATATTTTAGTAAACAGTTTTTTATTTTTTCCTTCACTTTTCATCTTGAAACTATCTGAGAGTTAATCTTCATATATGTCAGCTGAAAAAGGAAAAATCTAACTGACTTTCAACCCAGTGTGAAATACTGATTTTATTTAGATTTTATTGTTTCACTCACATTAATTTTTGGGGGGGATTTTTGCTCATGATTTTATTTTGTGTTAAACTTTTATTCATTTTATATTTTATTTGATTATATTTTTATTCTGTTCCTATGTTCTGTCATGGTCCATGTGCCCAGCATTTTGTGTTTTGATTTCTTTTCTCTGCCGGCCCCCCCGTGTCTCCGTGCCTCTCTTATCCCTTGTTCCTTTTCCGGTGTCATGCGTATAGTGTTTATTTCCTCTGTGGTTTGTCAAGTCCCCTGTTTCCTGTTTTACTTTGGTAGTTCCTTGATCTGTGTGCAGTGTATTCAGTTTTGCTTCTCCCCCCATCTCGTTAGTGTGATTGTCATCACCTGTTTTCCGAGCTTTTCCTGATCCCCTCGTTATCCTGTTTATTTAAGTCTGCAGTCTGTGTCTGGTCATTGTTGTGTTGTCTTGGTTTCCTCCCAGTCTGTGTTCAAGTTCATCCCTGCTTTAAAAAAAAAAAAAATCAGCAAATAAAGCTGAGTATGTCTGTTATGTGCCTTTTCTGGAGTATCCTGCTTTGTGGTCCAATTCCTGCCTGCCACAGTATCCTTGACATGTTCAGTACTTGGGCCAGTGGTTGCTGTTTTTAATAAGCCTTTAAATAAAGTTGGCTTGATGCAGTAGTTCAATGATGATTCTGAAGAATGCTGCACAATGGTTTCTTTGCCATTTTCTACACTGATTTTATTTCTTGCTTTTCTTCTTGGTCCCGCCTGTGCCACCACATTAAAAAAACAAAAAAACAACAACAATCCTGTAAATGCTCCTAAAATGAAAGTTGTACTGCTGTTGGAGACGTATCCTCTCCACCTGCTCTCTCTGATTCTTTAACGTAGCCTGGATCCTCACAGTGATCTAATACAGAGAATAGCAGGATTCCACATGGGTCACTGAAACTCTTTTAGGAGTTAATTTACCAGACAAATGAAGAGCCTCTGAACATGTGTTTCACTACAATACCATCATCTTCTGATTTCAAGATGCAAACAGATCAGTGGACGATACAGTGAACATGGCTGTCCAGTTTCTTCTTCAACAGCTTGAATGCTTAGGAGCATATGCAAGAATTTTATTCTTAGACTTCAGCTTCAATCACCCCAGGACAGCTACACAACAAACCACTCCAACTCAGCATGCCGAGCCCCACCTGCCAGTGGATCACCAACTTTCTCACCAGCAGAGAGCAGCAAGTGAGGTTGGGAAAGTTCACCTCAAACACCCAGATCATCAGTACAGGCGCCCCACAGGGCTGTGTCCTCTCTCCACTGCTTCTGTACACTAACGACTGTGCCTCCACAGACCCCCCGGGTCAAAATTTTGAAGTATGCAGACGACGCTACAGTCATTGGTCTCATCCGAGATGGTGATGAGCCTGCCTACAGACGGGTGGTTGATGAAGTGGTCCTGTGGCGTAGGCACAATAACCTGATGCTGAACACAGAAAAAAGAGTGGAGATGATAGTGGACTTTAGGAAGAGCCCTCCAACCCTGCCAGCACTCACCATTCTGGACAGAACTGTGATGGCAGTGGAGTCCTGCAGGTTCCTGGGTACAACAATTACCATGGACATGAGGTGTGACAGCAACATCAGCTCCATCATCAAGAGAGCCCAGCAGAGGATGTACTTCCTGCGTCAGCTGAGGACACCATCTGTTCCAGCTCCTTCCCTCAGGCCGGCGTTTCAGCCAAACGAGGATCAGGACATCCAGGCTACAAACGAGCTTCTTCCCACAAGCCATCACTCTCTTGAGCAGTTAAATGATCACAGCACAATATATGGTTCATGGGTATGACTGTGTGTGTGTGTGTGTGTGTGTGTGTGTGTGTGTGTGTGTGTGTGCGCGCACACGCGTGTGGCTGGGTGAGTGAGGCAGAAAGTGTGGGTTGTTAGTTTAT
>VOQJ01011641.1:0-22139 GCA_015052665.1 Apistogramma diplotaenia | reverse complement strand
TTCTTTAGAATTTATTTTTTAATTTTGTTTTTTTTTTTTTTTTTTTTTTTTTTCTAAATCCCGCTGCTCAGTCAGACGAGAAGACGAGACACTGCACGGCTGAGATGTCTGACAACCATAATACTCACCAGGCACTCTAATCACTTAAAATAAATGACATTAGCTCCATATCTGACAGATTCTGTGTTTTCTCTTGGGGGCAATAGATAGGGGAGAATGAAATATTCAGGGCCGAACAACACATTGAACCACATGCAACCAAATCAGCCTCATGTCATGGGAGATATCATGCTTTTAATAGCAAAGCTACAATTACATTTACAAAATTACATTTTAGTAAATGCAGAAACAGATATGGAGAAACTGAGAAAAACAATTTTGGAGTAAATTCTCAAGGGCCATATCACCAAGAGAGGTTTGTAACAGGTGAAAGCTCACGATAGGTCTCGTTTTACCTACAGTACAGCTTGATAGTAGGCTCATCTTCTAGCTGAGATTCCTTCTGTGTGAGAAAAATGTTCTAATTATATTATTTGCAATTCGAACACCCACAAGGACCGAGATCAGACTTTTAGGGTCAATGCACCCTTGTTGCTTCACTGCCTGTTCAGCGTGTGACAGTTTTCATTTCGTATAATGTCTCAATTTGCTCAATTTACTAAACGTTAGATGGGGACATCCGATTACTATGACAGTGGTGTCCTCATCTGCTCCTCTGCTGGCTTGTTCTCAGACCATCCACTGAGTCTGAGACCCTCCTGTGTGTAGCAGCCATCGTGAGCATGAGGATGTTATTAGTCTGCATTAACTGTTTATGACTAGGCTACAGCTAGACTTACTGTTGTGTTGTTGCATTTGAGCAGTGAGCGCACATTACCAGAATAGATTGTGTATCAGCACATAACATCACTTTGCAAAAGCAAGTTTTTGTGCGAGTGTGTTTGGGCTCGTTTTGTGATTACGTATGCATGAACTATGCTACCATGCACATAGATTAAAATGCACATCTGCACTGTGATACATGTTAGTGTGTGCATGCTTGTAATGAGTATCTGTGTTAGTGTTTGCTTTGTGAGGCTGCCCATGTTTCCCTGCAGGAGCCAGTTAAATCTTTCCTGCTGCCAAGCCGAGAAACCGCACCATCCTGTGTCAGCCAAGTCTCCATCACAGAAATCAAAGAAGCAGGGATGTTTTTGTAGGTCACTCATGAGCACTGTCTGCAGATTCGGTTTCTAATAGGCCACAGCAACACAGCGTGCCATCGTTTCTTCTGACTCAGGGAAAAAAAATGTAGGCAACACTCAAATATGTGAAAACATGCAGCTTGTCCTTATTCAGGCTTCACAGGAGACACGAATGACAGCTCCAGGCCATTCTCTGTTGACACCTGGGAAACCAAGAGAAAAGTAGAAAGTCATGTTTCAGGGATGCCATCAGTTTGTAACAGAAACAGAAAGGATTGAGAGGTGAACAAAAAAGGAAAAAAAAAGATGGCAGATTCAAGAGATGGGTTTGGATGTTTGAGTTCAGGTTCCCATCCAGATCTTGTTCATTACAGCACATAAAATACTGTGCTAAAGTCACACCTCACTTCTTTATATATTGTTTATTATATTTGTTTGCACCTGCAGTATTGCCCATTGTTCCAGGGAAATCTGAGAAAATGTGGTGTGACTCGAGACTTTTGCACAGTACTGTACTATTAGGGGTTGTATTATTTTCTCTATAGCATTTAATCTATTGTATATTATTTCAGCTCCAACAAAATGGGCAATAATATTCCCTTTATTATTTAAGTAAGCATTCAGCCCAGACTCCTGAGTTTACAAACTCAGCGGTTAATGTGTAAACAACTTGATTTTAAGCTGCTCTCATGAATATTTTATTGCACTCTTTCAAACATGAAATCTGAAAGGAGCTGCTGATTGCAGAGTATTAAGGCAAACAGTTCATTGGCTTTGTTGAGTGTTTTTGTGGTCAGAAGTTTACATTCGCTCATCATCGGCATTAATGCCACGCTAATTATCGACTTCTTTAAACTTCTTTAAACTGTACTGTTTCCAGGGTGGAATTATTAAACAGCATACATAGTTAATGACTTTAAAAACAAGAACTGGGTGCACAAGTTTGAATTTATTTGGGATTTTTCTCTAATACACTGGGGTCAAAAATACACATACAGACTAAAATATATAGATGCATCCGCAGTAATATTTGATTAAATGTCCCTTAGCAAGTTGCAGCTTACATGTGTGTTTAGTGTGCTAATGTGTGCTAGTTTGAGGTGAAGTTGAACAGATGAGATATGATGTGTTTTTGGAGGAGTAAAGCTGACGGTTTCAAACTTATGAACTGACTACCAACTGTCATGTGTGGGGGTGGCAGTGGGGCTGTTTTGCTCTCAGTGGTACACAAAGTGGATGGAATAATGAAGGAGGACATTCACGTTCTTCACCTTCACCTCAGGTCAGCAAACTCCTGAAGAGTGAGCAAATATCTGCCAGAATGAAGCCTGGAGCTTGTTAATGGCTACCAAAGTATCTGGTCTAGGTCCAACTTGTTAGGGGACATTTGACCTGACATTAGTGGGGTTTATGTACATATTTGAGCCTGTATGTATACCTTTGATGCCATGTGGATTTGAGAAAATCCAAAATACATTAAAGGTGTATGCTGTTCCATTTTCTACCCCGGGAAAAAACATTGTTCAGAGAAATGATTAAAAGCCCATGATGAGTGGATGTAAACTTCTGACCGCAATTAAATTTCTAAATATTACCCTTCTTTTAGATGCAGTTTGTGTGCAAATCATGTTGTTAGTTTATTCCTTTTACTAAAACCTCTGCAGTGCTGACTAAGTGTGCCCACATGAGCTTTCAGCCTGTGATGAAGGAACACTCTGATGAGGAAGAATGAGCTACAGTTTGAATGTCACTGAGGTGATCAGTTTCAGTCCAGAAGGTGCAGTAGTAAATTTTGACTTTATGGATATGTCCTTTCACACCACTGATCAGACATTATGACTCAGCAGTGAGCACTGCGTTTGTACTTACAGTAGAAGGTTATATTTAAACACCAGTTTAAATATAACCTGAACAGGCAAAAAAAAAAAAAAGCAGAAGATGAAAATACAGCTGTTCTTGTGTGCATTTCCCTTTTTTGTTTATAAGGCTCTCCTCAAGACTAGCACAAGCATATGCATGCAGTTCATTTGTGCTAAAAAAATAATGTGAGCTATATTGCCAAAAATATTCACTCACCCATTCAAACCATTGAATTCAGGTGTTCCAATCACTTCTTTGGCTGCAGGTGTATAAGCCAAGCACCTAAGCATGCAGATTGATTCTGTAAACATGTGTGAAAGAATGGGTTGCTCTAAGCCTCGTCTTCATTATTAACACCAGCGCACAAAACAAGGTCCATAAAGACATGGATGAGCGAGTCTGGTGTGGAAGAACTTGACTGTCCTGCACAGAGTGCTGATCTCAGCCTGAGAGAACACCTTTAAATTAGAGTGGCGACTGCGAGCCAGGCCTTCTCATCCGGCTTCAGTGTCTGACTTCATATACCACATCTTATTAAACCCTATGGATTAAGAATGGGATGTCACTCAAGTTCATGTGGGGGCAGGAAAGTGAACACTGCTGGCAATATAGTTTTGCTTCACGTGGGAACCAAAGCCTGCACTCAGAACAAAGACACTTCAGCCACCACATCTCACTGTCACATGACCTTATCAGTGATCTGCCAGAATCTTTTGTTATTAACCACAACATTAACCATTAATAAATAACATTATCTTATTTATTAATGGTAGCTGCAACCTATAATACATTGTGTGCAACACCTCAGGCACAGCTTTATGTGGCAATTCTGTGTACTAATACTGTAGATGCAGAAAGTCAGATGTGTGTGTACAGAATGTGTGAACTTCTTAAACAAAATACTTCCAGGTCCTGCATTTTCATGCACTTCACTGCTGATTTTATGATGCAGATCAAACTGCTGATGTGCAGAAAATCCATTTCTGCTAATTCATAGTTTTATATCTTCTTAGACTTTCAGCTCCTCACAATGTTTTGCAGATCTGAGCAAACAGAGCTGCATGAATGAATCACTAATTTATGAGACATATAATAACAAACATCAAGTTGAATGCAGTTACTCTCAAAATGTGCATTCTGCTCTCTTTTCCCTCTTTTTCCACAGACACATTCATGACATTATAATGGCACGAATGTGTCTGTGCTGCCATTTCATCAAAACCCGAAACAGGAAACTGCCTACAGTATATACGTGTTCATGTGTGTTTGACTTCCCCTTGTAGTGTGTTGCATAACCTTTGTGCATCTGATCACTCAAGATCACAACATTTATAGCAGCTTTGTAGATAGAAAGCTCCTCACCGAGCACCTTCCACTCTGCACTGCAGCATAACTGCTTCAGTTTGTTGCTGTCATTTTGTTCAGAGGCGTTTTCATAGTAATGTTTTTACTCTTGTGGCTGTCGGTGGGTGCGAACTCGTATACATACGTTTGATGATTGCTCTCCATTCATTCTGCTGTTCCTGACTTGCGTCTTGGTGTTCAGTTCTTCAGCTGAAACTGCAGCAGAGGAGGAGCAGAGAAGAGCTGGTCAGCCAGGGGATCATGCCTCGTAAGTTATAACTAAATGTTTCTGATATGTGTTTTGGTATGAACAGTAACTTATAGCTGACGCAAGCTCTTACAATAACTTTATTTGTAGTGCTTTGCAAAAGTCTTGAGTCACCCCTCATTTGAGTCACCAGACTTTCTCATTATTCTCAGGCTTCTTGAAGAGTTGGCTGCTTCTTCACTCATTTTCAGCCCAGTCCGTGTTTCAGAGGGATGTTTTTTTTTTGTTTAAGTCACTTACAACTGAACTGTGAATCATTCACCTAACTCAAGGGATGAACTGGTGCTGTGTCTAAACACAACAAACAATAATTAATCAGTTTTCACTTGCATCTTTCAGCACTTTGCCACAAGCAGCCTGTCGCCAAAGATAACCTCAGTACGACAGGCATAAAATAGCATTTTTACACCAACTAGAAGATTCAGAAAGAGCTATTAGCCGAAACGTTGATGTGCAGAGTGTGAACAGTATATGAAAGTTATCTCCGCGGAAATAGGAAGAACTCCAGCAAAGACCTGACAGGACCTGAGAGACGCATTTGGGCCTCGAATCTTTTTTTTAGTGTCATCAGGATGTATAGAAGTAGAGAGTGTGTGATTGGAAAGAGCTTTGCCAACACTCTGCCAATGTGAACGCCACCCTATCAGTCATGGATTTGCCTCCCAAGAGCTCAGATCAGTATTATTGAAACATTGTGGGATCATATTAATTGAGAACATAACAAAAGGCAGCCAACATCCAATAAAGAGCTTTGAATGTCCTTCAAGAAGCTTGGAGAACTGTGCCTAAAGACCACTTAAAGAAATAATGAGAAAGCTGCCTCAAAGAGTTCAGACTGTGCTGAAGAATATTGACTTTCAAGGTCCTTAGAATTGTATTAACTCGGTTTTTGCTTTATATGTTTACATGTTGTATTTCCATGTATGTTTGTACGTTTCAATAAAATACTGTATCTATTTCCTATTTTACTAGCAACATATACTGTAAAGAAATAAGGGGTAACTCAAGACTGCTGTAACTCATTAATTAATAATTTGAGCTTGGAACACAAATGATTTTATGTGGAATATGATTTATTTTATTGTTTCATGAGACTGAATTTATTGTTCAGCATATTAATACCAAATTAATGAATTAATTTTGTCACTGCACAAGAAATGCAAGCAGGTAAAACTTAAATCAGAAGCATCCGGGAACAAGTGTGTCATGCTATTTTAGATTTATTCTCATCAGATCTGGATTGTGGTTTAAAAGGTGTCAGTCTTTTAACTCTAAATCATACTTCATCTGCTATCATACAGTTCCATTTAACTGCTTTTTCTTTTTTAGAAAATCTGATTGTGAGAGTTCCCCTTCCACCATCCAACTCAAAGTGTTCGATGAGTTATTAAGTTAGCTGCTGCCTTTATGCTTTTGGCTGAGTTAGAAAAAAACGGAGCCAAAAGCAGTTCCTGGAGCGTTAATTACACTGTTAAATGACTACTTTTCATTAGAGGCCACTTCAGGGAGCATAACATAATATACTGATGTTGAGCGCACACATTAATATAAGTATGAAGTTCTTAATAACTTACAAACTGGTGCTCCTGTTATGCTCCGTGCAGCTCACTTAAGTATTTGTCCACATTTTATCTAGAAAACGAGGCTCATTCTTCCGCTGCCAGTCAGGTTCACAGTAGGTCACACAGGAAGTGTTGTGTGCTGTGAGTCTTATGTACTAATGTTCCTAATATTTACTTGCTCGTGCAGTAAATGCTTAAACTGGGAACCTGAAAACTATTCATATGGACTCTGTATGCATTCACTTAGGTGTTGCTTAATATTCACCATCCTGTACGTATTTTTCCTCACTCGTGTA
Organism: Apistogramma diplotaenia; assembly: GCA_015052665.1. Taxonomy (NCBI): domain Eukaryota; kingdom Metazoa; phylum Chordata; class Actinopteri; order Cichliformes; family Cichlidae; genus Apistogramma; species Apistogramma diplotaenia. Next base: position 15,625 of record VOQJ01011641.1, on the reverse strand, counting down.
GCAGTTATAATACAATAATCACATCATTACTGATAAGAACTCAGCCAGCTTGGTCGAGAAATACAATAGAATAGAATAATGAAAAATTTTCCCTTTGTTAACAGTGTTACCGTTCAGGCTTCATATTCTTTGTTTGGAGCATTTTTGAGGGTGTCAGAATGAGCAAGCCAGTCATCCACTCTAGTTGTGGTCAGGTTAGGTGTGACCACAGTTCATATCTGCTTTCTCTTGTGCTTCTGAAGAACTGACACGAAGCTCCAAATGTCTTGTTCACATGATTTCATTCAGCTTGCCCGGGCTTCTCGTTGCTTTGCAACAAAAGGCTTGTTGCTTGTTTAGGTTCTTGAAGTGCAGTTCAGGAAAACTGCAGCTTAGCCTGGGAGGAGGCTGACAACCCTGCACAAAATGTAACTGAAAGTTGGCTAGATGATGTAATGCTGTATTGCAGGTCTGTTAAACTCTGTGGTGCACTTGCTGTTGTCATGCTATCGTCGAGCATGAAGAGAAAAAAAAAGGTCAAACACATGTTTCACAATAATGAACATGCAAAATGTTATTGCATCCACTTAATATGCTGCGGTTACACGTTTAAGTCATTTGCCACCACAAAGGCTACATTGTTCCTGCACATACCAGTCTTTCTCCCTGGACTACCCTCCCCAGGATGCACTGCACTTCACTTTATTAGAAAGGCAGTCACGAAGCCGAACTTCCAGAATACCTCAGACATGAAATGTCGTTAAAACACAAACAAGGCCTCTTTCTAACCTCAGCGAGTTAAAAATCAACACGCAGCCATGGTGTTCTTGTGGGTAATTTTGACACAGCATTTCAGGCCTCGGTGTGATACCTCATCTAGTTTTTAATTTTTACACTTCTCAGATAAAAATGCTAAAGATAGTGTGTCAGTTCACACCAGCCTACATGTGATAAAGCCGAGTTAAACATAGACAGTGGGAGATTTTTTTTTCTTTCAAAAGCACTGTTAGCAAAGGTGATATTATGAGCAAAAAGAGAAGAAAGATACTGAAAGCTTTAATTTAACCTGGTTACTTGGCTGATGGAATTGCAATATTTGGTTTTGCAGATGCTCTTCTACTATGAGATTTACACTTGGCACTGCATTTATTCTGTGCGGATTAGAAAGGCATCAGACTCTGAACAGCTGACCTGCAGGACAGCTAAATACAGGGAAGTCTAACTCTAAAGAGGAAGCCAAGTGCTACACAGCAGGAGACTGAACATAAAACACAGTTGCTGCCAGAGGAAGTGATGTTGTTTAGTGTTAAAATGTTTAAAGACTGGGGGATGTTGGTTAGCTTTAGCAGGGTGGCAAGAAACCACTCGGGCGCATAATGGGGTCTTTTCTGTCTGACCCCATCTCAGCACTCTCTATTTCCTCCTCTTCATTCGCCCTTTGGTCTGTTGTTCCATTTTTCTTCCAGCTGCCTCTCCTCATTTGTCTTCTGTCCCCATCTTCTCTCCACCCGTTTCATGTGTCTTCATCTTCCTCAGATCTATTTCTATCCTTTTCACTTTTACTCACACTTCTAAAACATCACTGTGTGCTCATCCAGCCATCCTTCCCTCAATCCCACCACTCATTTTCAATGTAGGTGACTGACAAGCAGTTTTATACACCCTCAAGGTGGACACAAAACTCCCTTGTGGATGGGTGAGAGGTCTAAGAGGGCTGATGTCCCCGGGGTGTGCGAGAGCGAGCGTGCACCAGCAGTGTGGCAGTGCTCAGTGACGTGAACTGAGGCTTGAGCAGGTACCAGCAGTTTTGCCCCGGGTTTGCTAATCAAGCCATCCAGCCAGTGTGTGTGTGTGTGTGTGTGTGTGTGTGTGTGTGTGCGTGTGCAGTACACGACAGTACAGTGAGACACATTTTGTCTTATGTTAGCTTTGGTGCATTGAACTTGAAACTACACTTTGACTAGAAGTCATGCAGCCACCATCACAGAAACACACAAATATACTGCACAAGAGAATAAACACACACACACACACACACACACACACACACACACACCCTCTCCCAGTCCAAGCTTGATGGTATCAACACATGCAGACAGACAGCAGCTTGAATCAAAATTCACAGGTTTTTTTTCCCAAAGCTGCTTGAGCTTCCTTAAGTACTTGCGTGGGATCTAATCTGGGGTGCTGTTAATTGGCAGTTGCTGAGGCTGATTACTCTAATGAACTCATCCTCTGAAGCACAGAGAAATCTTGGACTTCCTTGCTCGGGCAGTCTTCGTGTTGAAGATCTTAATGGTTTTTCAAGTTCTTGACATCGACTGACCTGCATATCTGGAAGTAAAATAAAATAAATAAATACACAACAGTCACAACCTGCAATTATCAGAATCAGCATGCAGCCAGTTGCACGAATGAAAATCTGACTGACTCGCGGGAGGCAGGCAAGAAAATGATTGAGCGGTGATGCCAGTATTGAATCTGACAGAGTGATAAAGAGGAAGAGGAATGTAAAGAATAGACTAGCAGCCTGAACACCCAGGAAAGCAGGAAGATGACAAATTACAGCTCTTCCTCATTGAACTTATGCATAAGCTTCAAATGGCCATTGTGGAACAGCTGTATTCGAAGATAAGGCACCGATTGCACCACTTGGGAGAGTTTTATGCAAAGGCATGACAGCAGTTATAGTTTGGGTGCATATTTCTGAAACATCACTGTCACAGCTGTTTTATTATTTTGTGTATGTGTGGGTATGTTCTGTTCTCTCTCTCTCTCCTCCTTTTTCCAACAATGGGTGTTCCCATTCCCAATTAAGGTCACCCTGTACAAAGAGTTGGAGATGGGTGGACAGGCTGGGATTTTTGGGCCAGCTGAAGCTGCTTTGAGCTGTGTGGATGTGTGAAAGTGAAGCAGACGACGTTGTGTTAGTCTCATTGTGGAGGGTGAATTTTGTGACTGTTGGTTGGTGACAGATGTGCTCCGGTTTTTGGAGGGGGTGGCACCTGACTTCTTCTTGAAGGGTTTAAATATTCCCTAGAATGTGTATCTGCTATTTGGGTTTCACGTGTAATATAAAAGTATTTATTCAGTCAATAATTAACTCTTCTTTTGTCTTTATTAATAGCTGCTTAGAAGGAAAGCCATATTGTAATGAATGAGCTGTTGCATTTAACTCAGCCTCATGGTTTTACCTTGAAGGTTTCCATTGCCACTAATCCTGTGGTTTTGCATAATAACAGACCTACACAAGTCCTGCTTAAGCCATTTTTGAATGCCGAACAGTTACCAGAAAATCCACTGCTGTAGAGAAACTCATTGGGCACCAACATCCAGATCATTATTTATTTTATTTATTTTAGGTGAGACTAATAATTGTTGCCATCAATAGAACAATGCAAAGATATTTTGCTACCCCAGGGAGCACAAATAGACAAACTGCCATGTTAACACCAGGTCTCTTTCTCCCTTATTTTTTTTTTACTGTGCCCTCTGCTTTTATCCTTTAAGCACTGAAAGGTTCAGCTGCCTTCCACGAACAGAGAAGGAGCTTGGAACGAGCACGGGTGAGTACGTCATGCTCAAATCACTCACTGGTGTCAAAACTTATGTGCTTCAAGCTTTCCTTCGCCCCTTGAGAGGTTTAGAAACACGTGACATCGTTAGAGAAACTCTGGATAATCTTGTCTTTTCCAGCGTTTATGTCAGCAGAAACGATGAGAGCTGAGATAAAGCCATCTGCTCAGATGAATAGTCTTACTCTTGTATAGTGCAATGCAAAGCTATCCACTAAATCAGTGATTGCCCCAAAGGCGACATGATCTGCAGTTGTGAGTGAGTATGTAAGAAGATTGATGAATAGCTTAATCTAATTCTCCATTGGTGACGAGCTAAAATGAATAGATAAAAATAGGGCGATTTAGTTAGCTTAGAAAAGCAGTGTCTACTGATGGGGCTGTGGGAGTACACCTGACGAAGATTAGGAATCACTGTTATGATAAGGATAAGGAGTTTGTGCCTGCAAACCTGAGATTATTATTAATATTATTCTTTGGTCTCTATCCAGACGGAAGACTATCTCAAGAGGAAGATCAGGAGTCGGCCAGAGAAATCTGAACTGATCAGGATGCACATCTTGGAGGGTAAACACATAAGAGCCACTGGAGCTTTGGTCAGCTTAATAAAACAAAGTTCGATGTATGCACACTTGTACAGAAATCCCTTGCTTGGTTTGTGTGTCCATGCAGAGCCATCAACAGAGCCATTTCTTCAGGGCAAGCAGCTGCAGCTGAAGAGAGTTCGCCTTGCTGATGATTTGAACGATAGGATCGCCCACAGGCCGGGGCCCATGGAGCTGATCCATAAAAACATCCTACCTGTTCACTCCAGTATTAAACAAGCCTTCATAGGTAAGCAAGGAAGGTTTTCAGGCAGCGGTCCTAGTATGAATAAGCAGATTCAATGTTTCCACAACTATTTTCACCAATTTATCACCAATTTGTTTTTTGCATTGGTGCCATCTTCAGTTGGACCACTATGGACTCCTCTCAGGATTACTTCTGCCCAGTGGAGGAAATTATTAGCTTAAATATTATCAGTCCTGCATTATTTATGGTTGATTTCAATAAGCTGACCACAGGTCCTTTGGTCAACCAAAAACACAAACAAAGTTTCACACTCAAGTAGAATGACCTTACACATACAGATGTCGTTATTGAGGCCAGTGTCATATTAATAAACTGAGCATTTCAAGAGCTCAACTTTCATGGCCATCAATCCACAAATCAACACAAATGTTTCTTCACGCAGCCTTGAAATGCAAGGCAGCTGTTTGATAACGCATTAGTCATGCCAGCTTTATAAGCATGGCTCTGCAAATTTTGGCTTATTATTTCTGCCCCCTCAACAATCAGAAAGTGTACCATTGCTACATAATTTCCTGCACACAGTCAGTGTGGAGGAAGGAAGTGTAATATACATTTTCATCAAAACCCACCCACACTGTGAGGCTCCTGACAGGACGTCCCTCCTGGCCCCTTCCTCCAGCTATCATGAACATACTGATACTTCTTCCCAGATGCTTGAGCACACACACTCACACAAGTGCCCACATCTTTCAACGAGAAGCACCTCACACACAAACTCTCCCACTCACAAATTAAACGATCACTTCTATGAGACTGGAAAGGTTAAAGGGGGTGTTGTAAATGATGCATGACCTCTGATTCCTATTTTGACAGACAGGGGACGAAGACATTGTTTCCTTCTCTGCTCTTGGTTTTAAATAGTCACACTGCCTGTAAGTAAAGAAGCACTTGCACATTTGTCATCCAGCAAATTGATGTGTTTTTATATTATCATCACCAAAGAAGCAAAAATACAAAGGAAAGAGACAACGTGACCACATCAGAATCAAATTGAATCCTCTTCCTGCCCCGTCAGGGCTCTAACACATGAGAACGTGCCTAAACATACTCATTTATTCCAATATTGCTGCAATTAGTTATTGTCAGCAGATCTGCATTTTGTTGCATGTGACATATGCAAAGACAATAAATTTAATCTAATCTGCAGAAACAGCTGGTTACAAGCTCACATTATGCCAGACAATCTCAGGCTTGAATGTGCTAAAAATCATACCTTCCCTCTGATATACTATTTGATTACAGTCTCACATCGTAAGATTCACTAAGTGTCCAAGTCCAACAATGTTAGATCCACTTCAAAGAAAGTTTCACTAACAGCAGCTAACAGGTGCAAAAACAGCAGCACATACCAACAGAAAAATTAAACTCACCTGAATATCACTGTCAGCTTCCTCCAGAATAGACATAGATGTTTCTCACCTGGCATATTGACAGCTGAGGTAAACTGTGGACTGACAGCCTACTCTGATAGACTCTAGGCTCAATCCAGTCTGGAGATGTTTCTTTTGGCTGACTAAGATATATTTGTCCTTCAATGGTCAGTACAACTTGGATTGTGCATTTGAAGTGGGAGTGGTAAAAAAACAGAATTTAGTTGACTGCAATCTGCAATCTACTGACATCTAGTGGTGAGATTTTATACACTGTAACTTTAAGGTAATTTTTATATTTCAATTGCAACTGAAGGGTTTGTACAGCAGGTGGGCGGGGCTTCTACACTTGAATTGGACATATCAAAATCATCTGCTCTCAAATGCATCGTACAGGTCCAAGAATGGAATAAACTGCCTGTAATAAGGACACGGATCCTCTAAGTGGGATTTGTACTGTATATAGAACAAAACCTTTTTTTTGTTTGCACCATTACTGTGAGAGCGGGGACTCTGTGGGTCCACCTGCTTGATTGATGTGTAGAGGAAAAAGGTTGAGATTTAATAACAGACTGTGTCAGTGGAGTATCCATCTCTGTCACTGCTACACAATAAACACAATTACATTACTGATACTTTCTGTAGGAGCACTGGGAACACAGCAGCTAGATCAGGTTGACATGCAGACACACAAGCATACAAAGCATGGTGCACCCCCAGACACACACACACACATACACACACAGGACAGCTGTAGGCAAGTCATTACATTATTAAATCAGCCCCATGTTGTCTTTTCATCATTACCTACTGATGGTAAATTAATGGACAGCAGTGTGTTCTATATAGCAGTCTACCACTGCCCATAGCTCCTGTAATTAAATAACACATCTACTACAAAAAGAAGTCTCTACAGCAGTCCAGGGGATCCCAGCAGGTACCTTTACTCCTTAAATCCCTTTGAAGACTCATAAGTCTGCATGATAATGAAATGATTGTATGATATTCCAGATGGGAAAACTAGCAGGCTCGGATTAAATGCTGTGCTGCAGGAAGTCTTAACCTTTATGTGGCTGGCTAATATAGAAACTTTGGGCTTGTGGCTGGCAAATTTCTTTTGCATTTGTTGTTGTTTTTACATTGCTGTGTCTACTTTACTATTTTATCATGCTCAGCCGCATTCATCGGTTGCATTAAAAACACTGTACAAAGAGAATATTATTAGCATAGCAGGCATAAAGAGGAGAAGCCATCACATAAACAGTTAAAATATTCATTGCATAAATTACACGAACGATCCTCCGTAATCCTCAGCATAACGTCGTCCTTAGAAAGAGACACCGTATGAATGAGGTAGCCAGCCTCATTTGGCTGTGAGAGACACGAACATAGATGAATGAAAGCCATCACTTGACTAAACTTGGCTCATTGTGGCTGCATCTTTTTGTGGTCATGACATGACTGCAGAAAGTATTTTGGTAGTTTTGATATCTCGATCTATTTCTGTGGACTGTCAGCTGTAGGCAAGACACTGGAGAGGAATATCTTGTGTGTATTTTTGTAGCACATTCAACATTAACAAACACAAGCCGTGATGAGTCACTGATATTTGTGGAGAAGGCACTCGTGGCAATGTAGCTGACTTTGGAGATGCTCACAGGGTGTTAGGGTCATAAGCAGGAGTCCACTGGCTCAGCCCCTGTGAATGCAAGCCATAGTTTTACGCGTCTTATCATTATTAGGATTTGCAACAAAAGAAAGGCGTGGAGACTTGGGCAAGGGCACAGAATCACTTTGTAGTATGTTTGTTTAATGGTTTAATTTAGCTAGATAACGATTATTTCCTTTCCATGTCTCCCTACAACCCCCCCTTCCCCTCTTAGAGACACAGTTTCCAAGCGCCTCTGGAGAGAACTCTTCATTTGATGAGGACAGTAATGACAGTCTGTCTCCAGAGCAGCCCAGGCCAGAGTGTTCTTTGGACCTCGGACCTCTGCCCTCTCCAAGAGAAACACTGATCGGGGGTGGCATCCCATCTCCTGCACAGGTTGGATCACTGAAGAGAGTGAGACTAACAGCATGCTGCATGGATGAATGCATGATTGTAAAACCACAGCTTAAAGTCAATGCAGAGGCTGTTACTTAGTGAGTGTCTGTATACATCATGCGACCTGCATCGGGGTGGCAGTGTAGTGCAGTGTGGGAGAGGTTATAGTGGGTGCAGGTGTAACAGGAGTAATCATGCTTGAGTGACGGGGAGATGACAACATTTTAAGCGCCCACTCACTCACACACGGGCAAGTTTAGAGTCGAGTCACGGCAGCCATAGGTTTTATTTGTGGCACAGAAAAGCTAGTTAATTCGTGAATAAGCAGGAACAGCACTCAGCAGTAGTGGATACCGCCTGGAGATTCATACTTTGAATAATTTAATATGAAAGCGTTCCACACCCAGCTGAGGGGCTACAGTGAACGTATCACATGTTATTTGTCAGTTCTTTCATTCAGGTTTTATAATCCATAGTAAGATTATAGTTTAGCCATCAATGATCAGTCAGTGTTTCCATCTTGTCAATCAGATCCCACCCCCAGCTCCTTCTCTCCTACCAACCTCTGCATCACCCATTTCTATCAAGCTGACCAATGAGACAGTGGTGTCATCTGTCCTGAGGCCAGGTGCTAACTCTCACATTAAGGTAACGTCTGTCAATTCAGCCCTGTCAGTGCTACTGGCACACCTACATCAGATCAGACCAATATTTTCCTCTCATGGTGACGACTAAATGAAATGAACCAATTGCATGAATATAGCTTACGAACAGTTTTATTGTCTATCTGGTAAATCTATTGGTTTCAATGTCAAACATTTTCCAAAAGCAGGAGGCACCTGTTTTAGCCATAAAGTCATTAATATTATATTTGCAAAAAACAAGAATAAAATGTGGGCTTTTTTTGTATTAAAGCAATTTACTTCCACTTTCTTAGTTAATGAATTAATTACTGAGGATATAAACAAGAATCCTGTAGCTGGATTACACACAAACTGAAGTGTGATTAATAGAAACTGAACAAGCTGAGTCCTCTGGTGGTAACATAAATTACTGCACGTGTTGTGTGTGACTCATTTTGCTGCCTTCATATTTTGGTATTGAGGGTTTCATTATACTCTCATTATTTATTTATCTTTTTTAGCCACAGCCCAAACCAAACTGTGACCGCTCTGCACTGAGACACAAGAAAACCAAGGACAAGCCAAAGGTAGAAACTTCTCCTGCTGAGAGGAAATAAATTCTAATGCAATGCAATAACATTCCCAAGAACCAGCTACATCTAAAAGGAAGCAAATATTTGTCCAAGAAGCTGTCATGCAGTGCTTAAATAACAACTTGCTGTTAATGGGTTGCCTTCCAGATAAAAAAGTTAAAGTACCATCAGTACATCCCTCCTGACCAGAAGGGAGATAAAGAGCCTCCTCCCCATCTGGATTCATCGTATGCCAAGATTCTTCAGCAGCAGCAGCTCTTCCTGCAGCTCCAGATCCTGAGTCAGCAGCAGCAGCACTACCACACCATCCTCCCTGCACCAGCTAAGTAAGCAACACACTATTCAGCAGAATTTGAAAGCTTGGGAGGAATATGGGACATAAACCTCAAAGTCTTCCTGCCCAGCAGATCCCAGACAGCTCAGCAGACATCTTCCTCCTCCAAGTCTATGCCCACCTCCTCTCCAGCTCGACCCAGTGCTGCACCTTCATCAGACATCTCTAACCAGGTCATCCACCGTCTAAGTTCTGTCCCTGTAAGTGGAACCAAACCAGTGGCTCTGCCTCCAAACCTGGATGAAATGAAGGTGAACAGCAAGTCCCACAGAAAATGTTTCCTACCTTATGTCTTCTTATAATATGAGCCACAAGCATGATGGCTGGACACAGTTTGCAATACAGTGTAAAACGATAACCCTCACTGCTATGTACTGTTACAACCAAGCTGAAACAGGTTTACAGCAGGAGCACACAGTTTATTGATTAAGGCTGGAGTTGAGGTGATGTCTCAGAAGTCTGTATAATGGGAGGGATACATGTGTGTCTGTTTCCAGGTGCTAGTTTGTATAAAAAGAGGAACCAGAGCAGCAAGAGGGCACGCAGATTTGAAAATTAATTCTAAGGGCTGGAATGAGACTGACTGGCTGTTGGAGCTGAGTCTACAATCTGGTGCTGTAGTGGGGCTGAATGCTGGTGTATAAGCTTGCAGCAGTTGAAGGTGATTGGATGAAGCCGTGGGCGACCTACTCGCACACCTGAAACTGCTCCTGAACCTTTCAGGTTAAGAGAGGAGCACGCCTTAAGCAGCTAGCCTGACATATACATGTTTCTGATGGAGTAACTGGCAGATTTAATGCGATGCATGTAAAAGATCCTCAAGTTTTCTTTCATTGAGAGGAGCCTCCCAAAGTTAAACAGAGAGACAGTGATGGATTACGCTGTCGTCTTGTTTTCGTTTTGATTTTCCTTTCAAATTCATCCTAATCTCCTTTGCTTTCGCCTGCTCTCTTTTATGCCGTCTTTCCGTCAGGTGGTAGAACTGAAGTCTGAATTAAAGCTGCGTAGCTTGCCTGTCTCTGGCACCAAAGTCGACCTCATTGAGAGGCTGAGGACTTACCAGGAACTGAACCGAGGCAGTGACACTACCTCCACTCCAACAGCAGGGGGTACCACCGGGCCAGGGGCCGAAGGAGCAGGAAAATCCTCCAAGAACGCTGCAATCATCGTTACTGGTAACACAACAACAGCAGCAAAAGTTTCAGTTCTGTCACTCACCTTCTATAAACTGTGTGCTGTGTGTGTGCCTAGTACCACCTCTTATGAACATTTCTGTGTGGCTGATGCAGGTAGCAGTTCAACACCTCAGCGGTTCATGACCTGTGGTGGCAGCCTTGCCACTTCAGCTGTCTCCGTCACGCCCTCTCTCCACTCACCGGCTGCCATGAGCCCAGAAGACCCCAGCCTTAACAGTGACCCCTTGGGTGATCTGGTAATACCTTACAGTTGTTGTTATAATAAACCTTTTGAAGAATAATGCTCATCATACACATTTAGGTTATATTCATAGAAATAATAAACATTGTGCTTATGGCATGACATAGAAGCAGTGTTATAGTAATGTACACTCAGTAGTGCACATTACTACATCTTGTGTGGAGCTCTTCATGGCACTGATTCAACAAGGTGCTGGAAACATTCCTCAGAACATTTGGTCTGTATTGATATGATAACATCAACAGTTGCTGCAGATTTGTGAGCTGCACATCCATGATGTGGATCTCTCATTCCACCACATCCTAAAGGTGCTCTACTGGGTTGAGATCGGGTGACTGTGAAGGCCATTTTCTTTCTTTTTTTTTTCCAAAGAACTGCAACTCACTGGATATTTTCTTTATTTCAGACCATTCTCTGCAGCTCAGCAGTTTCCAAAAATACTCAGACCAGCCTGTTAGGCACCAATAACTATGACACATTTAAAGTCACTTAAATCACCTTTCTCCCTGATAATGGTGGACAGTGAAGTCTAACATGTTGGTGAAAAATCTCCCACAGGTGTTCAGTTGGGTTGTGATCTGTATGCCATCAGTGCTACAGCACATGAGTCATCTTATTTTCATACTCATCAACTATTCATCAACCTCTCTGGCACTGTCACCCCAGAAGAGTCACCACCCATCAGACACAAATGTTTAATGATAGGCTAAAGGTGGCCACTCAGAACCACTTTGCTCCCACAGTATAACAGAGCCACTGGACCAAAGAGGTCAGGTATTCAGGTCTTTTTCCATTAACTGTCAACTACTTGTACATTTTGAGGTGAACGTTATATAATAAAAACAATAAACACACAGTTTTACACATATATATATAGATATTCTAATTTGACCCATTTCTTCTCTCTATAGATGAGTTCACCTCTCACTCAGCTGAGCCTTCAGCCATCTTCAGCTGCTCAGCTCCCTGCAAACATTAAAGAAGAGCCCCGATGCTCGGCTCCTGCTCCCTGTCAGTACTCTGTGAAGTCTGCCCCTCTGCAGAGATGCTGCTCAGTTTCTTCAGACGCCCCAGCCACTACAAGGACAGTTCCTGTAGCGAGTATCGATAAAGACAGATTGCTGCAGGAGAAAGATAAGCAGATAGAAGAGCTGACCAGGATGTTGTGGCAGAAACAGAGGTTGGTGGAGGTCCTGAAGATGCAACTGGAAAATGGAGAAAGGGGAAAAGTTCCAGAGCCGATCAATGTTGTAGGGGTAAAAGAAGAGCCTCTAGATGAGCTTGATGTTTCTCTCTCAGCGGGCTCAGCTCAACCTCCCTTTCAAGCGTTACCTCTTTCACAAGAAATGGATGTTGCCAAGGTAATTGTCAAACAGGAAGTAATCGAGGGAGAAGAGGCTGAACCTGAGAAAACGTTACAATCACCAGTCCCTCATGGATTACAGCAGCCCTTGAGCCAAATGCAGGAAGAGCAGTTGGCTCAACAACAGACCCTACAGAAAGCCCTGCTGCAGCAGCACAGCATTCAGAAACAACAGCACACAATTCAGAACCAAAATCAGATGCTGGAGAATCACAACCTGCAAAAACCTTGTCAGCAGAGAAAGAAGAAATCTCAGAAGCAGCTGCTGCAGTCACACCAGCAGAATCAGCAATCAAAGCATGTGCAACAGCTGCAGCTGAAGCAACAGCTTCTGCTGAAGCAACAAAAGTCGGCGCTGCAGCAGCAAATGAAACAGCAACAGACTAAACAGCTGCAACAAATCCAGATTCAGACCAAAATACAGCTGAAGCAGCAACAAGCGCTCATACAGCAGAAACAACAGAAGCAGCAGCAGCAGTCATCAAAGGTCAGGTTTGGGGTTTACTGACAGCATGTAGGGTTGGATTCTTATTAAAATAGCATTACTAGTAAAGGTCTGTTGAGGATGGTTCAGAGCAATCAGCTCTGTTAAGAATTTACAATAGCACTGAGTTAGATGAATCAAAGCAGAAGTGAATCTGTTGCTGGTGAGAAACATCCAGTTACTGTAACTGTGCAATTGTACATTAGACTGTATCTGTTCTTCCTCTCTGGTGTCAAACAGGTGCCTCAAGCACACCTGAAACAGCCGTCAGGCTCAAGTGCTTCTTTTTCACTGGATCACCTTAAGATTGACTCCACCCCGACACTGGTCACTGACAGCAATGGTAACCACTTCCTGATCGCACTGAGCAATCACCTTACTGGAAACCAAATAACCAACCCCGCCGAGGGAAAAGCAACCAATCGCATTACACTGCAGGTACATAAACTCAGTGTCCTCGCAATCCCAGATTTCTTCTGCCAAAAAGTGTGTGCACATGCCCGTGTCATTAGTATTCATGATGCTTTTTCATAATTACCATTTTAAGATAGAGAATATCAGCCACTTCCACAAGCCTCAGCATAATGATTAATGGGTTTTACAGTGACTTACATTAGCAGAACAGCTGTATCAGTCATATTGACATAGATTAGATATTCTGTAAATATGTGGTCTGATGGTCTTTTGACAGCATTAATGTAAAGCTATTTTCAGATCCTACAGATGGAGGCTGGGGTTGGGGCTGGCCTTTAGCAATGCTGTAGCAGCACCAGGTGCATCTACTGTAGGTTAGCCGTGTACAAAAGCATTCCAAAAACGAATAAGCAGATTGCTGGTAATTGAGCTGGACTGCATGAACTCTACTTCATTGCTTCACTGTCTAGTAATTTCTTACATTACTAACAACTTATTTTTTAAATTTCCTCCAGCGGCTCCAGTCTACTCCAGCCAAACTCGCAGGCCAAGACCCTCTTCAGCTAACCAGAGCTGAGAGCAAAGCCAAACAGAGTGTGAACGTGAAGTTCCTGAAGCAGCACACTAGGGTGAGGATAGAAACAAGACAGGCCCAAGCCTGGTAGCATAACTGCACTGAAAAGCTTTTAAAAAAAAGTGTTATATTTGACAGCTTTTATATTACATCAGTATGATCAATATGCCACTACAGCGGGATTTTAGCTCAGAGCATATTTCTTCCGTAGCAAAATTCAGTAATAAAAAACATTGCTGACTGTGAGGTATATTGATTACCTGTCATATCAAGATCATTGTATCTCAAAAAGCACATCATATTCAGAGCTTTCAGTAATGTAAAAGTTCTAAATATCATTTACCTCTATTACACTACAGCGGGTCCAAAAACCTCAACATATCAATCCAAACCAAACTGTGTAAAAGATTAATCTTTTTCTTTGAGTGACTCTATAAAAAATCTGAAAGAAATATCTTAAGTATTCCAACCATTTCTTTATACGTTTGATGGGACCCAGTCATACGATTTATTCTCAACTAAACCACACAGCCCCTGAGAGCCCCCGAGACTCAGCGCTGAAACAGAAGAGTCTGTTAATGCCCCACGAAGCGAAGGGGAAACACGAGAACCGCTCCAGTGAGTGCAGTCGCAGCGAAAATTAATGATGTATGCTTTTTGGGACAATGACAGCAGTCCTTGATAAGTCTCTGACACTAGCCCGATGCTGATTATTATTGCTTTGCTAATTACTCCTACGATATCCTCCATTACGATGATTCATGGCATTAATGGGGGATGAACAAAGACGAGCACATTTTGGCTAATTGAGATGCACAGTATATCGTGTTGAGTGCAGGTGCGCTGGAGCACGTGGTCACTGGGCCAAAGCCTGCCTCAGACACATTAGGATTTAGTGGAACACTGTATCCTGAGTCACAGTTTTTCCTTGTCTCTTTATGCCTTCTAAGACACTTTTAATATTACACTCTTAATGCATGGATGGCATTAATCTAAGATTTAGAACTTCATGTCTAAATCTTATGAATAAATTTACTGGTAACTACATCAGTACTGCTGCCTTTTATTACTTTTCCTAGATAAAAAAAAGTGCTTACAGTCCTTTCCAATCTTGTTCTTTAATTGAAAACACAGAATGGAGTAGTTCAGGTGTCTGTGGAGAAACCACAGCTGGGGACACCTCAGTGTTTGTCAGCACCACCCAGTCAGCAGCCATTCCTCAGAGACCAGGAGACTGCTACCTCAGGAAAAAGCACCTCATCATCATCTTCATCTAAGAGTGTAAACAATCCAACTGAAACAGGAATCATTTTCCATCGTGGGACTGGAAGCTTATTTGTTCTTGATTCATCTTCTCTCACTTCCTCTTATCTCTTCTAGGACTTGTGCCCAAATCTGGATGTCATGTTCAGTCCTGTGTCTCCAGCTTCTGTTAAGACAGCAGCCTCATCGCATGATGAGAAAGTATGATGCACTGCACGTGTGATTAAATAAGACATTTCAATAAGGCGCAAAAGTTGCAAGATGTTCAAAATCTTTTTCTTAACTATTGCTAAAGTAGTCTTTTTTTTAGGGAGTTATATAATATAATATGTTGTTTCTCATCAGGATACAGATCGTGAAGATGATTTCATTGACATCATTTTGCATAAAGGAGGTAAGGAGCACTCATATAATTGTATATACTGTATGTATAATAGAGTGCACAGTTTTATCAATTTTACTGTTTTTAATGTGATATTTGTGTTTCCTTTCAGAAACCTCCTTCAAGCCTGCACCAGACCCCTCTCTGGATTGTCTTCATGCAGACTCCTCTACTTCTTCCCCACCTTCCTCACCACTCCAGGTGTTGCTATCCCCCGCTCTTCCTCCTAGCTGTGACACTCCACACCTCGCTCCCTCTTTGCAGTCTGAGCTTCGAGCTCTGGCCGACACCACAGAACAAAAGCAATATCTTAGTCAAGCTGGAAGTGGACGCCT